>PYXC01000815.1:892500-950000 GCA_015244755.2 Tenualosa ilisha
AAACCTGACCCCCTCATCTCCCTCACTGTACAACATTGTCTTCAAACCACTCATTCTCCACCTGCTATCACCTGTCTCTCCAGCTCTCTCTCTATCTCTCTTTCAATCGCTAACAAGCATTAACCTGTACTTAAAATACTTTTTCTAAGCTCTTAACACAGCAAAACACCTATCACACAATTAGCCAAACAGATAGTTATCTTATCAAATGCACATTTTGTTAACAAAACACCGAGTCTACATTTCAAAATGCCAAAAACTTCTCTCTGCACTCACTAACACCACCAAAACACAGACAATCAGTGGCTGGCTTAAAATCAAATAATTCTACCTAACGCGAGCATTTGTTTTCTTCACACAGTGAACATGTAGCAAGTCATAGCACACTAACTTTCAAAATACTAACAAGTCATGGCTTTTCTGAAACTACATTCATTTTCATTCTCACATTTGCTTCAGTTCACTTTACAGTTCACTTTAAACTCCCCATTCACTTTGCCAGTTATATTTGTGTGAGTGTACACTGATGTGCGCAAAAATGAGTCAGCCATTTTACATTCGATTATGAATGTTCCATAGAAATTCTTCAAGAATTGTTGCAGATGCACAGGACTACAGTTATCTCCAGCTGCTAACATGCTTTTGTCCAGTCTGGAATCACTCAGCGGCTGGAAATAATTGCAGGCATGTGCATCTGCAACAATTCTTGAAGAATTTCTATGGAACATTCATAATATAATGTAAAATGACTAACTCAGTTTAGAAATTGCTGTAAACTGTAAACACTGTAAACACTGTAAACACTCACTGTATGGCTACAACAGACCGATGGTGTGCTAACTGTATTTAAAGTGTATGGCTACAGCAGACCGATGGTGTGCTAACTGTATTTAAAGTGTATGGCTACAACAGACCGATGGTGTGCTAACTGTATTTAAAGTGTATGGCTACAGCAGACCGATGGTGTGCTAACTGTATTTAAAGTGTATGGCTACAACAGACCGATGGTGCGCTAACTGTATTTAAAGTTTTGAAAATGAGGCAAAAGCTTGTTAGTAACTGAAAAAATGAAAAAAACTGTACTGGTAGAGAAAAAACATCAACTGATTTAGTGAGTGGTGTGCCTTGGTTGTGCCACTAGGTGGAAGTGTTGTTCTTCTGTACCTATGACCTATGGCATTTAGCTTTAACTGTTCCCATATCAAGACACTGAGAGAAGAAACAAACAAACATTAATATCTATGCCTATGCAAATATCTATGTGCCTATTGCATTACATTAATATCTATGCATCTATCTATGTGCCTATTGCATTACATTAATATCTATGCCTATGCATCTATCTATGTGCCTATTGCATTACATTAATATCTATGCCTATGCATCTATCTATGTGCCTATTGCATTACATTAATATCTATGCCTATGCATCTATCTATGTGCCTATTGCATTACATTTAAGGGCCAGCAGGAGAGACAAATGTTATCTGTGATGTTGAGATGTGTGTCTCTATGAATACAAGGACACAAGGAAATATATTGTCACACATATATGGGTGTAAGAAATGCAGTGATATTGTATTGTCAGCCTATATGTGCATCAACTGGGGTGGCGTGGGGGGGTCTGGCTGTCCGGTGAAGAGCAGGGGTGGGGAGGGGGCAGGATAAAGTGCATAGAGTGCAGTTGGGGAGGGATTGGGGAGGGGGGTTAGTGGCTGGAGACTTTGTCGAGATGGGGGGGCAAAAATGTAAAGGTGATAAAGTGGTATGGAGAATGGGCAAGAGCCTGGTTATGGACCTGAAAGCAGAGACAGACTGCACATTGTGTCCACACCTGCTTTGAGTCTGGTGTCTGGGTTTGAGACGCAAAGGCCTCATTACTGGCCACAGCTCCATAGACAAGGCAAGGCAGGTTTATTATATAGCGCAAGTAGAGTGAATGATAGAAAGTAAAAGCACAAACAAGACTTTTAAAAAGTCCATACGCTGATAATGACATGGGGGGGTTTAATCATTAGGTGACAAAGCATCAGCATAGCTATGATAGGAGATTGAGTTGTTTGGGGAATATAAAGTTTGAAAAGTAATGGTTCAAGGATTGATCCCTGGGGGACAACACAGATCAAGGATGTTTGAACGGTCCATCCATTTGGTGGGAAAGAGCTGTGTGCACTACTTGTTTTGAGTGTCTTGGGCTATTAGCGAATCTCTCTTGAAGTGATTGTGATTGAATCTGACATGTTCACATCTTCCTGGTCATTTGATGGCCTGTCATCAAGGTCCTGGGAAACGTGACGTAGATGATGATTGCAAGGGAAAAACATGCCTTTGCCAGCCATGTGTTTAGACTGAATAGTCGAGAGGAGGCAAAACTTCCCTGTCCTGGGGATGGGCCGCTGATAAAAGTTTGTATACTAAGCTGATTTAGGGCAAAGGAAAATTTCCTAAATCGCCTTGCACATTGAATTGTTTTTTTAAATACAACTATTGCCCTGTGTGTGTGTGTGTGTGTGTGTGTGTGTGTGTGTAGGTGATGTGTCACTACTGTTTGCACACCTGTGTGAAGGGTTGTCCATCAAAGGCTTGCTGCTGCCTATGTTTACAGGTATGTGTGTGTTTGTGTTTGCATGTATTTTTATTTGTGTGAGTGAGTGAGAGAGGCAGAGTGAGAGTCTCTCTTTCTGTGTGTCATATGAATTTAGTATTTTTTTTATATTAATAACAGGATAACATACTAAACAAACACACACACACATACACACACACACACACACACACAAGACCATTTGCATAGCCATACTCTGAGGTTGATCTTGTGGTTGTAGACTCTGCACACACACTTTGAAAGTAAAGGTGATTTCACCGCTTAGTCGAGTTGTGTGTGTATGTTTCCATTAGAAAAAAAAGGAAAAGAAAAGACCTGCTGGCCTGGCATCTCTCCCAGCCACTGCCCCCCCCACCCCCATCTTGTCGACTCATCTTATTTTTTGGCAGCCGGGCGGGTAGAACTGCACTGCAGTCTGCCTTTAGCCTGCTGAAATATTGATTCTCCTTAAAAAACATGTCTGGAGTGGAGGATAGTGCCCTGGAGGCAGGGGCTGGGATGCCACTCATGCCCATGAAGAATGGCAGTCTTTTAACAGGACAGGACAGGACAGGGTGGGGTGGACACAGCAGTAACAACCCCCCAGGCATCTTCTGAGGAGAAATAACAACAACAATAGCACAATATGAGGAGTGTGTTACTGTGTGATGGCGTTTTTAATTGTCTTTCTGCTGTTAACTGCTGTCATTCGAAAGCTGTAAGATACTTTTGAAAAACAATCTCAAGGGGTCAGAGCATAGAATGTGTGTTTGTGTGGATGCCCTCCAACTTGGCAGTGATCTCAGCTTCTATCTGTTTCATCAGTCACAGTGGTTGTTATGGGTGACAGTGACTCTTGGTTATCACAACAGTAAAAATGCCACTGCTCTGTTGATAGGGGCGCCCATTACCTAGGCTAGCCTACCATCTTATGTGTTTTTGTTCCATTACATGCTAAGTGAAGTGAGTGAGCCGGTGGCCTTTAAACAGAAAGGTTCACACGACCCACTCTTGAAATCTAACGACTAAAGTGGTGTAAATGCAATGCCAGGAATTACTATAATTCAATAGCAGGCGTGATTGTCTATTTAAAAGACAAAAAAATGGGACGTGAACCACGCAATTTAATCTGAAAGAGTCGCATTGCAAGAACTGTTTAATAGCAAATTTAAGTACAGAGAGAAGACTTGTTTACTGTTTTGCGCAGCTCGGTTGAGGCTACCCAGCGCGTTGATCAGATGGTGTCGGGAGCTGTAGCCTATACGGTGTTTAAAGGGTCGAATGATTTCCTAGTTCCTGGTTCCAATAAAATTAATATTTCATGTGAGCAAGATACTGTTGCACATATCCAAGAAGAGGGGTCACACCTCTCGGGTAATGTAAACCGCGCTGTCAACCCCCAAAACGGCGACTGTAGTTGCAGACAATGTTTACAAATGAATCATGCATGAGTTTGTTTCGGAGAGTTAAAGTCGAATCTTTTGTCAGACGTAAAAAAGTTTCTGCATGAAATACCTTCCATCTTGTAAAATAAACACCAGTACAAGCTTCATTTGCTGCGCTCAAATAAAAAAGACAGACTCGTGGAATCTGCTGTAACGTAGCCTTACCATGCCATTGCGCAATAAACTTGAAAACCGTGACCGATCATAAATGTGCTATTACACGCTGTTACATTTTAAGTGATTTACATTAAGCAGATGTAGATTTTGATTGCAAGAGGGAGAGCTCTGTTATCGTGCAGGGAATGCCTTGCCTTCTACGCACCGGTGCGGGACCCGAGCGGAGGTGTTGACGTCACGCGGTGTACTGCGGCTCTGCACCGGACTGAAGATGCGACATAGAGGAAAAGTTGCCAGATGAATGGACCATCCTGGATTTGGGGGGGGGGGGTAGCAGAGCACATGGAGGCCTGTAATGTGATGTTTACTCACCCATATTAGCACTAGCTGTAGTGCTACTAAGCACAGTAGTGCTGAGGCGGACTTGTGGCAGTTCCTCCACATCCCACCTCTGCAACTGCATGAGGAATCATTTGATACACATGCAGGTGAGCGTAAACACGAGTAGTGGGTGTGGTGTAGTGATCGGGAGGGGAAACACTGTACGAGCTGATAATTGGCGAACTGGTCGGGCAGCTTTTAGTTTACTCAAAACAACTGACCAGCGGGTCGCGAACCATTGTCTCACACGTCCCGCAGTAAACTTCATTCACCGTCTCCGAAGGCTCCGGCAGCCGAGCGTCCAAAACCCGACTGAAGGTAAGTCATTTTCCCATTAGTCGTGTAGTAGTGGAATTTCAATTTCCAGCATGTTACGCCACAAATAACACCTACATGGTGTCACTGCGTGGAAAGCGTTATTTGGTAGCATAGCAAATCAAATCTGATTGACGTGACAGTCTGGGATGATTATAACCTTTTCAAATGAATGGATTTCACATTTAAGATGCAACTCATCAAGACACAGTGACACATATTTACTAATGCGGATAGAGATAGAAGCCTGTCTTGGTTGACTAACTGAGCCAAATAGGCTAGTCTAACATAGAGCATTCATAATATTCCAAAAAGGTGAGAATAAGGCATCGAGTGGAATGGAGTAGTGGGCCTATTTTTGCAGTAGCCTGCAACATTGTCCGTCATTGATTGTGATACTATGTTCCCCTCTCAGTTAAGTGCATTCCAAGCAGGTCTTGAGGTTTGTTTTGCATGCCATTGAAGGAACTGGACGTCAGTCAAAGGGGATTCACATTTGCCTTTTGTGACTGAAGGGCTGTTTCCCTCACATTGCCAAAATAGATGCAGATTTTAGTTGTAATCAACTCGTAAATAAAGCAGATATGTAATATGTAAACACAGTTGGCTTTTACATTAATGTAAAGCTTCATAAAAAACAACAACAACAAAACAAAAAAATATTATCCGTTTACTGTGCAGTAAGACCCAAATCCTAGTAACATAGACACATGTTTTAGTGAGTGAAACAGACACTGAATAGAGAGAGATGTTACAATTTTTCAGCATGGTTAGACTAACAAAAGCACTTTCTTTGTCTTTTCCGCGCATGTAAAAATTGGCATTTCTAGCGTGTGGTAGATGCTCTGTGAAGGGGTGGTAAAAATACAATAACACCTGTAATGCTTAGATATGGATAATGGTGGACCCTAAGGGAATATGCTGTACAGTTCGGTTATGTTTTCTTGTAAATGAATGAAAGTGTAACAATATTACCTGTTATGTTATTAACCCCATGTGCTAACACAGATTCCGTGTAGTTTCTGTTTGACATGTTAGTATGACTGTTATATGATGCTGAGATTGAGGTTGGGCTCACATGACCAAGAGAGAGTTGTGTGTATATGTGTGTCACTGGTGTGTGTGAGGGAGCGAGACAGAGTGCAGATGACTGAGAGAGAGTTGTATATGTGTGTCATTGGTGTGTGTGTGAGAGAGAAGGAGAGAGGGACAAGACAAGAGACCGAGGGAGAATGTGTGTGTGGGGTCCCCTGTGATGCTCATATCCCTATAAGATGTTTGATTGCTCCCAGAGGGCATGGCCTTCTGCATGGATCAGCTGTGCTACAGACTTAATTACCCTAGGGAGCAAATCTTCCATAAACACAATTTCAACTGTACTGTGATTGTATGTATGTCTGAATGTATGTACATATGGGTGTGGGTTGGGGTGTGTGTGTGTGTGTATGTGTGTGTGTGTTGTCTGAATGGAATCTGTTATACCACCCATAAGGTTACAGAAAAAACTTCACTTTTGAAGTCAACTAGCAAACGCTATAAGCCAAACAGTGCTGTAATTTATGAGTGTATCGTGAAAATGTTTAAAAGTTGAACTTGAACTAATGTGTTTTTGTTTCCATAAAATAATGATAATCGGCTCAAATTTTATTTTATTATTGCATAATATTCTATGTTCTAGACCTCTATGTTCTAGACCTCTAAGCTCTAGACCTCTATGTTCTAGACCTCTATGCTCTAGACCTCTGTGCTCTAGACCTCTGTGTTCTTAACCCTGTCAATCCAATGTGATACACAATGCATGAGGGTAGATAAAAGCAGTATATAGTGAGAGTGATTAGCCATAGATGAAAGCAGTATATAGTGAGAGTGGTTAGCTATAGATGAAAGCAGTATATAGTGAGAGTGGTTAGCTATAAATGAAAGCAGTATATAGTGAGAGTGATTAGCTATAGATGAAAGCAGTATATAGTGAGAGTGATTAGCTATAGATGAAAGCAGTATATAGAGAGAGTGGTTAGCTATAGATGAAAGCAGTATATAGTGAGAGTGGTTAGCTATAGATGAAAGCAGTATATATAGTGAGAGTGGTTAGCTATAGTTTGCGATGTTTCAGACTTTATGATGTAAATGGCATCATAGCTACCTGCGATGAGGCTTCCTTTATTTTTCTATAATAAGTGATGTGTTGTTTGTTGTTTGTTGTGTTCTGTCTCTCGTTCTGTGTGTGTGTGTGTGTGTTTGTTTTGTCCACTGTGTTTCCATGTGTCTGTGTTTCCTGTGCCCACAATACCTCTATTGCTCCTAGAGCAACTTCTCCTCCACATCACCATCACCGTCACCACCACGACCAGCAGCATCAGCACCTCCTTCGCTCCGCTCCTCCAGCACTGTCTGACTCCCCTCCATCCTTCCATCCATCCTCATTCGTGACCCACGCCCCATCCTGCGTCCCACCTCCCTGTGTGTGTGTGTGTACGTGTTTGTGCGCGTGACTGCCCCCTGTGGCTCAGGAGAGGGATGGACGTGAAGAACATGAGGGAGTATCTGGGCTGGCTGTATTACCAGTACCTGCTCATCACAGGCATCTACGTGCTGGAGCCCTGGGAGAAGTCCATCTTCAACACAGTTCTCTTTACCATGGTGGCCATGGTCATTTACACATCCTACGTCTTCGTGCCCATCCACGTGCGCTTGGCGCTGGAGTTCTTCTCGGGTCTGTGTGGGGGGCAGCACGAGAGCACCATGGCACTGATGAACTGAGCGGAGGGGGACGAGGGAGGGAGGGAGGACCATGGATGGAGGCACCTTTTTTTTTTCTCTCTCTCTTTGGGAGGGTCTCCATAATCTCACAACACCCTGCAATGAGTAAATAATCGCTTGGAACTTTGATCACCATAGCAACTTTTAAGTTAGTGTTTCCAAACTCAGGAACATTCTAGAAGCATTGTAAAACAGAATGGAAGCAGGATATCTGTCACACACACACACACACACACCGTCTTAACCTGTTCCACATATTCAAGCAAACAATGTGTTCCTTAAAAGAGCTGTATTTCTCTACTGTCAATCACTGTGGATTGTTGACACCCTGTGTACACTATATGAGAGAGACGAGATCCTGAGTGACTGCAAATTGTTTTTGCATGAAAGGGCCTCTTACTCTCTGTACCTTTGGTCATTTGCATGCGAACACATATTGCTCTGCCAAGATCTGCACACCGTCGTTCCATTTCCTGGTCAGAGACAGACCACAGCTCCAGCATGCTCACTGGAACTTTTGTGGTTATGACTGAGTGGCATATAAGAATGACCAGAAATGTATTGCCATACAAAGGTTAGGTCTCTATCAAATTGTGTTTTAACTGTGAGGCCAACCACTACCCCCTGATCTGTTATAATATGTTATAACAGATTATAATCCAATCATTCTCATGCATGACGGCTGCACTTTTGACTGCTGTGAGAGGAGCATTAGAACTGCTCATTAGACACAAGGAGTCTTTTCTATGCATGAACAAATATTGACTTAGTTTCAACAACAGGCTTGGCTTGCTTCTCTTGACCAATATTCAGCCATTCTGATACGCTGCCTGTGTCAACATGGGCTGAATTTAAGCTTAATGGTTAGAGTGAAGAGACATTGTCTTTGACTGGCCACACCTACTCTGTTGACCCCTGATTAAAACAGAAGATATGTGTCAATAGAATACAGCTCACACCTACACTTACTGAAAGATTTCATTCTTTATCTCCAGAATGTTATAATCTGCCTTTATGTATTGGTGGAAGGGCTGCAGGTTCTAGTTGTGTCTGTGTACACCTCTTATTTGTGTCTGTGTACAACTCTTATTTATATTTATTTGCAATACAGTGGTAAACTTTGGCTGGTTACAATGTCTCTTACCAAATCTGTATTTTCCAGTATGTACTTCTCTTGATGCCATATATGGATTGAAGGGATTTGTTTTCATGAAATATCTTTTTAGGCTTATTTTAAGAGATACAGGCATGTGGACACTCTTCTGCTAGCCACATGTTCATTCATAAATTTAAATCATTTGATTCCACTGTATCTTGTTTATTTTTTGTATCAATGTTTGCAATTGTTTGTTTTCGATAAAAGACTATCTGAAAACTAGATCTCATGTGAAAAATGCTATTCAGTGTGAAACTGTTGTTGTTTGAGCATCCTCAAATACATCCTTAAATACTGAAATGAAATTTACTGTGTTCTTTGCCTTCATAGATTTTGTGCTAACAGAATATGGCGCGGCCAAACCTGTTTGTCAAGTCAGTGCGCGGGCTTTATGTGCCTGTGGGGCACAGAATAGAAACCGTTAGAAGTTGTCTTCTCTACAGTTGTGTTGGTCCACCTATCTTATATCTCTTACTCATAAGCAATGTAAAGATCCCATCCAAAGACCACCAGGCGACACATATACAGGAAGAGAGGGCATCTCAGAATGGGTGTTCAGAACATCTAAATCAAACACCTGTTTGGATTACAAATGCTGACATTCATTGAACAGGTTTCTATGACGATGCACATAAACTATATGATCAAAGGGAAGTTCTCTGGCCCAAGAGAACCATCACATCACGCAAAGACCAGATAAGAGTGTGTAGCTGTCCTGATATTACCTATTCTCCTTAACGTGGACAATGTGGTCTTGTAAAGGAATTCAAACGAGCAGCTAGGATTTGTAGGCGTCACAGAAAAATCTGAAAAGCAATATGCAATATTTTGAATGTTTCCTGACAAGTTTCCAGCCAGCAAGTTAGCCACACTTGCTATATATGTGAAGATGAAGAACAAACACCAGACATCAAGTGATTGTTTCCCTCAGACTAACAACAAGCCTATTCTGATTGTATTTGACTAAATGAATTCCAGAAAGATGCGTCAGGGATGTCAGAATCATTATGGCTTTTCCAAGTCAGTATAACCGCATTTAACTTACCTGATTAAGTTTTAACTAACCATCCGAAAAACACTCGAGGTTCTAGTGTTTACCTTGAGGTGTGTGTGTCACATGGGTAGAGTGCAGCCCAGCTCACCTCCTCGCTGTTTGTCTCTGGGCACTGAAACACAATACAGTCATTCTCTCACTGGGGAGACAGGAATGGTGGGATGGCAGTGGTGGTGGGCGTTGGGGGCATATCACATATCGCACACCAGTCTAGTTATTGCCAGGTCAGCTCAGCACACAGATGCCTTTACAGCAGTAATTTAAAGATGCCAGCTATAGGTGGACATGGTAGCTGATCTGGGAGGAATCTGTATACATATATTATTTGATCTGGGAGAAATCTGTATATGCATATATTATGTGATCTGGGAGGAACCTGTATTGTTTTATTTGGGAGGAATCTGTATACATGTATTATCTGATCTGGAAGGAATCTGTATACATGCATTATTTGATCTGGGAGGAATCTGTATACATGTATTATTTGTCTCTCTTCTTCAGCAAGGAAAACTAGGTTAAAATGAAATAAGGACAAATTTAAGATTAGATAAACAGATAAATACATGGATGGATAGACAGATAGATAGATAGATAGATAGATAGATAGATAGATAGATAGATAGATAGATAGATAGATAGATAGATAGATAGGATATTCATTGTACTAATGCACTGGTCACCAGGCTCAGTCCTCCCTTTAGTTAGGTTTCAGCTAAAAAAAACTGTATAAAATCATTCTAAAGGCGCCAGGCTGGCTGGTGTACACAGTCACAGACTTAGAAACAAGAGAGGTGGGGTGTGTCTCAAGTGATTAAGGAGACTGATAATATTTTGAGCTTTAGACCCACTGACAAAGGCATTGTTCTTTCTACTGTGGTGATTTGTATTACTATTTTGTTTGTAGAGGACTGCCATGTTGCTCCCTCTGTTTTGGGCACGGGAGGCCATGGTAATTCCAAACCACTCTTCATCGCCATAAACAACAGTCAGTGGACCAACAAAAGCACCCACGCCCTCAAAGCACTCAAGTGCCACAACCAAGGCAAACACAGAATAGTGTAGCCTGGAGACCATGCATTAGATGGTCCACTACACACATTCCACAACTCTTCAGTCAACATCCACAGACTATGAACCTTCATACGTAGGTAAACCAAGTAACGCATCCAAGACAAAAGACGAAGAATCTATGCAGAAGAGTTGACCTGAAATAACCTACAGTCTGTGATTCATTCTGAGGCATGTTTGAATAGGTGCTGCTACTCAATAAAAACTATTCAACCCACAGATATGGGATAAGAGGTCAGAGGTCAACTGTGACCCACCTGTTATTAGTTATTATGGATAACTGGTTTACACTGGCCTCCGTGCTACACTGAAGAAAAGAGAAGAGGCGGCATACCAGAGATGCTGCTGGATATTCATTGATTTTGAGCTCCCTGTGCTCTGCTGAGGCCAGGTATGTCAGCATTCAGGATTATGTTCTTCTGTCCAACTCATGGCAGTTATGTAAGTTGTGTGCCATTAGTTCTGTGAGTTTCAGATGACAGGACTCATGCGAGCGAAACGTCAGATAACAAGACTTGTGTATAAATACAGACAAATTGATTTTTACTCCCAATGCTTTGCTCAGGTCATTTCATGTAGCCCCTCCTGTGTTCCGCTGTAATTAATCTGAAGAGGGAGAGTGTTATTGTGTGGTAATTATGGAGATATGAGAGAGTAATTAGGGATTTTTGGGCCCGACGTAAGGGACTCTATGGCACCTTAGTTCTTAGTAGGTCAAAGTGTTTCTCCTTGCCTGCCTTCCTGCCTGCCTGCCAGTCTGTGTGACAAAAATCCTACTCCTCCCTCTGACTCAGTTATTACAGGAATGAGGTGAAATGAGACTGGTGCAGGTAGAGAGAAAGGGGTGAAAGTGTGGGGGGAAAAAGTGCAGAAAGAAACAAGAAAGGGGGGGACAAGGGTGTTAGAGGAGAAAAGGAAGAGAGGGAGGGGGTTGAGGAACAAATGTATAGAGTGACTCCCCACACACACACACACACAAACATACACACATAAGTACCACCGCCAAAAAAAGGCTATGCTTTGTGTCCCCATGTTTATAAAGGGACCCACTGGTCACTTTCCCAAGTGGATCTGGTTTCTGTCGCTTGAAGCAGATCAGATTCCCAAAACCTGAGCCAGCTTTCCCTCCCTTCTGAGCTGGATTCAGAGCCTGACCCGAAATCTGCCGACTGTGGCCCAGAACTGGCCCATATCTGCCCCAAGTCCACACAAGGCCCGGGCCAAGTAGTTACGTCTGAGCGTCTGCACTTGGCAAAGACAACCAACAGTCCGCACTCTGCTGCTTTGTCTTTGGTCACCCTATTAAAACTGTCCCATAATGCTCCTGTGAGACCTCTGCAGGCCTCTGAGCTGAGAGTCTGATATGCTTCAAAAACCACGACACTATGTTTGGGCTTCAATAGAAAACAGTGAGCACAAAACATAAGGAGCACAATAACTCCACCACAACACACCAGATGGTATTCTGAGTAGGCGGTAAAGTAATAAACCTGGGTAAATTAAGACAGAGCAAATGGTAAGCCACATAACAGACTAGCCTGCTCACTTTGTTCAGTTTTATTTATTATTATTTATCATTTAGATTCTCTGAAGTGAATTAACTCATAGCCCCGTTGTTTCACATTACCAAATACTGAGTACAGTTCCATTTCATGTCAGTTTAGAAAATAACCACATTTAATTTCCCATCGGTCTTAGCACATCTTGTAACTACAGAAGTTTGAACTAGGAAAAACACTGGAATTCTGTGGACACTTTTAAACAAGATGCCAATGGCAATCAAAGGATTTAAGGATATATGCTAACCTGAAGCTAAAATTACTATACTGCTGGATGACCTGAAGAAAAGTAAACCTCAATTGTTTAACTCTAGGGAAGGTGGAAAATGAGTAAATTAGCCAAAACTGTGGCGTATCCCTTGAACCAGTACTGGTGCGCGGCAGGGAACTGCTCTATCCCCTGTACTGTTTACTCTGTACACCTCTGACTTCAGATACAGCTCTCAGACATGCAACATGAAAGTTCTCTGATGACACTGCAATTGTGGGGTGTATTAGGGATGGACATGAGGTGGAGTACAGGAGCCTTGTGGAGGACTTTGTGGGATGGTTTAACATCAACCATCTACAGGTGAACACTACCAAAACCAAAGAAATGGTGGTGGACTTCAGGAGGTCAGCCCTCCCCTATGGTGCCTGTCTCCATTGATGGGGTAGATGTAGAGATGGTCAGTACGTACAAATACCTTGGACTACATTTTGACGAGTAACTGGTGCCAGTTTCCCAAAGCCTTCTTAACGCTAAGATGTTCTTACGCCACTACCTTAAGGTTATCACATGATTCCCGACATGTTAGTAGCTTAAGTATATCTTCTGTAAGTCATACTTTCGCAAGAGTGGTCTGGACAACTCTTTAGCTTTATCTTAACACAGTTTTTTAGTTTAAACACACGTTGAACAGCTTAACACATCATGTTGGCCTCAAGATTTGTGTTCTTACTGCCACAGATGATCTGCATATGGTTGCATTCCATTTTGTGTTTTATTTCATAAATAGAAAAAAAAAATGCCAAATTAAATGAATTTGCTTTGTTTTTTAATCCCTCTAAAATGCAAATATGTCACCTAAACATGTCATATTGACACACTAATTATATTTTAACTTTAAATTATATTAATGCATATTTGTTGTTGATATCTGCACATTAATGTCCTTAAAAGACATCTCACGCATCCTCAAAAAGACGCAAATGACAACAATCAATGCCAGAATTGTGGATTCAGCTTCTTAACATACAGTTAAGAACAACTTAAAGAAGACTCTGAAGAGATAGTTCAGGGAACACATGTAGAAAAATAAAGAACTTTGGTAAGATATATCTTTAGAGTCTTCTTAGCGTGTTAAGAGTGAAAGTTATCGGGTGGTCTGCTAACACTTACATGCTCTACAAGAAGGGGCAGAACAGGCTCTATTTCCTCAGGAGTCTGGGGTCCTTCATCTGCACCAGACTCCACTTTATGTTCTACCAGTCAGTCATGGCCAGTGTCCTGTCCTATGCTGTGGTGTGCTGGGGAGGCAGCACAAGATGAGGGATGCTGGATGACTAGACTGGCTGGTGGGAAAAGCTGGCTCTGTTGTTGGCATGAAACTGGAGTCACTGACATCAGTAGCAGAAAAGAGGACCCAGAGCAGATTGATATCTATACCAGACAATGACTATCACCTCCTGCACAACACACTCTCCAGACAAAGGAGAGTGTGTTGTGTGGGGACCAGGAAATTAGTACCATAAAAGGCACACATAATAGGACTTATTCTCTATATTTTTTTAATGTTGTGTGTCATGTGTATGCCATGTTGTGGAAGCTAAAGGAAAACTGAATTTCCTACAGGATAATAAAAGCATCTATCTGTGTATCTATCTATCCTGAAATACATGTCTGGCCAAACCCATTTCTCAGACCAGTGGTCTTTTGCTTGCAGTGCATAGATATCCGTGCATAGACTGCTTCACAGTTGCAAACCAGCAAAGCAAAGACAGTCACACAAACACGACAACAACAAAAAAATCTGTCAAAAAAAATCTATCCGCATCAAATTCATATGACCATTGCAAGGAATATAAAAAGTGAGCATATCACCCTCGTACTCTTAGTGGTGAGGAGAGCATGTCTTATCAGTATTTACAGATTTATTGCTATATCACAGTCATCTCAACACCATATACGGTACATTGGTGAATCGAACGTTTCACATAGGAATGTCAATAGTCTCGGTTAATAGTGCCCCCTACTGGATAACAGAAAGAGTGAAGTTTACGCAAATGGCGCACAAAATTGTGATACAAAATTCTCTGATCTCTGATACAGCTGGTGGATAATGAGTAGCGAAATGGCATGGCATAGTGCATAGTGCTGTCTTCGTATATGAAAGGTATGGAGCGCCAAGAGAGGCCTTGGTGCAAGTCCTTTTTGTAACTTAGCGGCCTATCAGGAAAATTTGCTTGTTTGAAATAACTGTGCGCTCACCTTCCAAGTAGCTGCAGCAAAACGAGGACTCAAATTTTAAAATCTCGAATGTTCCGAGCTCTGTAGTCTGTAGCCAACAAACAGAAATGACTCAAGTGCCCGTCTGTGTTGCCCTGCAATACATCGCCAAAACACCAGGAGGCGGTGAGGATTCTGTATCATTGTTTTGAACTTGAAGGTTTTATTCGCGTGTTTCTAACAATGGCGACTGAAACTGAGCGGTATATGTTGGAGTTGGAGCTGTTAAACATTGATGAACAGTTACTTTTGCTGAAATTACTTAAACGCAAAAAAGAGAGAAGACGTCGCAGATGGTGCGTGCAACCGTCAAACCGCCTGAGAGCAGAGGAGGGTGAATATTCTGTGGTCGTCCGGCCGCTGAGAGACATGGACGAAGAAATGCATTTCAAGTATTTTCGGATGTCTGCGTTTAGGTTTGACGATTTGATTCGTCGCTTGCAACCTTATATTTCGCATCAGTCAACACACAGCATGCCAATAAACATTACTCAGAGACTGGCGATCACCCTTCGAGTTTTAGCGTCAGGTGGAAGCCAACACGCGGTTGCGGCTAACTACAAACTGGCAGCAAGCACCCTATGCTTCATAGTTTCGGAAGTTTGCAAAGCTTTGTGGAAAGCACTACAACCAGAGTTTCTTCCCTGTCCGACAACGGCGCAATGGAAAGCTATTGCAACTGACTTTTGGCGGTTGTGGAATTTCCCGAATTGTGTCGGCAGCATAGACGGAAAACACGTAAATATCAAGCCACCGTCGCGGGGCGAGAGCAGCAACCCCGTTGTCCTGATGGCTACCTGTGACGCCAGGTATCGCTTCACCATGGTGGACATAGACGAACACGGTCCGGAAAGTGACGGGAACATTTTTAAGGAGAGCAGTTTGGGTTCCAAGCTGGTTGAACACACTCTGAATCTACCCCCGCCAGCCAGTCTCCAAGGGACAGAGATTAAAACCCCGCATGTAGTTGTTGGCAGTGCGGCAATCCCTCTGCAGGACAACATCATGTGCCCCATTCCAGGTAACGTTAGACCCATGCTGCACAGTGGAATTGTGCGTGATAAATCATGTAAATGCTTAGATAAGATAACATTA
This sequence comes from Tenualosa ilisha, assembly GCA_015244755.2. Classification (NCBI taxonomy): domain Eukaryota; kingdom Metazoa; phylum Chordata; class Actinopteri; order Clupeiformes; family Clupeidae; genus Tenualosa; species Tenualosa ilisha. The sequence goes on from PYXC01000815.1 coordinate 908,523, forward strand.
AACAGTACTCACAGCTAAAGTTTAAAAAAGCCAAAGCTTTTTTGCAGCCACTGCAGCTCTTGTTCACTGAGAGGAGAGCTGTTATGTTGTGATATAATGTGCTTTATGTACCGATATTTATAGTTACCATGATTTCCTTACTGTAACTGTCATCTTGTTTGCGAAATAGGGACGAGGCTGTCCAGGGACAAGCAGATTTACAACTACCGCCACTCCAGAGCTTACCAGGTGATCGATAACGCATTTGGCATTTTGGTTGCACGGTGGAGAATCCTCAGTCGACCATTAGAATTTCTGCCCGAAAAAGCAGTGAACGTTGTCAAAGCGTGCATAGTTCTGCACAACTTCCTCGCCTACAATGATGAAGTTAACACACCTGTCAGCAAATACATCCCTGAGAACTTTGCAGACTCGGACACTACAGGGTCGTTTCAGCCAGGTAATTGGCGCGCGGTCGTGGCTGAGGACACAGATCTTCTGGAGCCTCTAGATCCTGAATACCTTTCAAGGTCACGTCCCACCAAAGCTGCCACCAGTGTAAGAAATGATCTGATGGCCTTCTTTCAGACATCTCAAGGGTGTCTGCCATGGCAGGACAACGGCATGCCTTGGTCAACTTGGTCAGGAACCTTAAATGGCTTAAAACCTGAAAGTCTATAGATGTAGTCTATAGATGAGACATTTGCATTCATTTAAAGTCTTTTATAAGTCATGTTAGGCAGACATAAGATACAGGCTAAAACACAGATCACATGTTTTTGCCCAGACACTGACTATTTTTGAGCTGTACAAAGTGTAAAAAAATTGCAAATTTACAAAACATTAAACATTTTTCTTTAAAAAAAAAAAAATTGTTCATTTACTCTGCTGTTGCCTCTCAAATAATAGTTTGTGGACGTCAAACATTGCCTGTGCCCGGTGCTCCTCGGGAATCCTCCGCAGCATGTCCGCAACACTTTGTCCAAACCTGGAGGCCTCGTCGTTCTCCTGTATAAGTTTCTGTTGCAGTTCCATTCTGCGTTCTTCCAACTGGGAAACCTGCCTCTGAATCCCACGGTCATCCTGCTCTTTCTTTTTTCTCTTCGGCACTATCTTCGGCTTGGGGGACAGATGGGATGGATTGATGGGCGGAGATGGCAGGGCGTGGGGCTGATGAGGGGACAAGTTTCAGTTAGTCATTGCAATCAGGCAGACAATACACGGATTGGAAGAGTTTTGCAAACGACAAGAGGGCCTAAAGCGAATTTGTACTGAATATTGGTTAATGTGTTCGTATTTTGAACAAGCAAGAGACCATAACAATTGCAATCCATCAAGTTTATTTACATCTTAATTACTCGGAGGCATCTTTGTGGAAATTAGTATATCGCTTATTACGCGTGTATACAGTAACTTCACCGTGATTGCTAGCTCAAATAGCTAATCTAAAAACAGCAACTCACAAAACTAGTTACCTCGTTGTCCTCTTCGCAATTAGACTCTACGTCCCGGTGCTTGACATAAGGCGCCAGCCAGGAGAGACACAAATAAAACGCCGGGACTTTTTTCCTGCCTATGTCCCCGCTTATAGCATGTTTTTTTCGGAGGCGAACGTACTTGTCCCTCAAGTTCTTCCATCTTTTCGTACATTCTGTGACGCTCAAACCAACGGCTTCCGATATCTCACACCACGCATCAGCAACCATCTGTGAGTCCTTGTAATCTGGCGAAGAAGAGTCGTATAAATGTTCATATTTACGGATTTCCTCAACTAATCTCTCCTCGGTATCATGCATATTTGCTGAATTCAACACGAAAATGGCGGACGATGCCGATTTATGCTTCAACGTTGAACATACGCCGTAGGCGTAACACACATACGTAATACGCAAACTCAAGGAAGGAAATACGCCGTATCCTACGCAAGTAGCCAAAGCCGTTGCGAGCTCGCAAGAAGTTGTCCAGCCAGTGGTGCATTGCCTTCCTTATACTCAGCATAGTTTAAAATAACCCGCGTTAAATCAACGCTTTGCAAAGGGAAAAGAAAAGGATAAAGACAATACAATTCTTAGTCTGTACACACAGGAAAATTCTAGCAGCAGAAAGCCAGGGAGCTCCTCTCAACACAGTTGAACATGCACTAATGAGGGAGCATGGGTGTACTGCGGGGGAATGTTGTGGCACACATTGCTCCTTAGGGGAGATGGCCAACATCTCCCCTAAACTCTAAAGACTTATCTAGCTGACAGCTGGTCTAAAAGCCAGTTGATAGATGCTTTATTTACTTTACTTATCTTAAAGGAAATTAGAGTGTCCAGTAGCTTATGCAAGGTGTCTATACAAGTTAAGAGCAATGTGTAGGTCTGGCTTGGGAGCACTTGTGTGTGTGCCAACGTGTGTCCATCACTCACTGCTCTGAAAAGTGTGGATTCAACACAACCCACTTAATAAATCAGCTTTGAGACACAAATTAATATTGTGTATTGAATGAAGATATATTTTATTTATTGTCATATTTGTCATAATGAAGATTCAGCAAAACACTCTTCAGGCAATGAAAATTTTGTATTTGAACATCCTTTGAATGAATGTGTAACTGCCGAATGGTCAAGGGCCAACCATGTATTCCTGCATTAGGTTAGCATTTTAACCACTTCACACAGAGTTAATGAGGTGTCTGCAAACCCTGGGTTGTCACAAGGCCATGAAAAACCAGAGAAGACACACCAGACCAACTGATCTCCAATGGGCGCCACTGCATGGCGTGTTTAGTCAGTCATCATGTCGGCACCCTCTCCGCCAGTGGCGTCGTTCAGACTAAGCTCTTCCAACATCTCGGCCAAAGAGATCCTCGGTGCGCCATCATCGTCCGTGTCGCTCTCCACCGGGATTTTATTTGCATCTGTAGAACAAAGACAGATCCACGTGTAAAGGTAGGGCAAGGGCCGCTGAAGATGGCTTAGGGCGAAACTTTGTCTTGACACCCTTCCCAATAAATTTCAAGAGTGGGGGTTTTACTACTCAATGTAATAACCCATTTTCACACACCCCAAGTCTGCATTAACTTTTTTGGAGTTGAGCGCACTTTTTAAAAAATAAACAAATAAAGGTAGGGCAAGGCAAGCTTATTTATATCACACTTATACACAGAGGCAGTTCAATGAGCTTTACAAAGATCAAGGCAAAGAACAGTGAATAATAGAAAATAAAATGATAGAAAATTAAAAAAGGAAATGATAAAAACATTAATTATGAAAGTAGTTGAAATAAAGTAATAAAATGAAGTAAAAATTTAATATTGAATTATTACATTTTTAAATTATTAAATTTTAAATGGGATAAAGATATAGCTCCTCTGGGAGCTGGTCCCAAAACTTAACTGCATTGTAGCTTTGTAGCTAAAAGCTGTTTCACAGGAAGTCATTTATCTGTATACACAACAGAGACATCTCCGCTGACTCAAGTCAACTCATCTGAATATCATTTGAACTGCTGGCTAATAAAATTCAGTAAGTGTTGCTGCTACTGCTTTGAGTGGTGAAGTGACTGACACCGGGACAAATACTAAGTGCATGAAAGATGAAGGTGGACTGCATTACAATCGAGAGTGCAGCCCCAAATGTGGGCAGCGATTCAGATTCTTCTTTAATAACAAATCTGATGGAACTCGATGTCAGTACTTTTGAGGTGTCTAAAAGAATTTCACTGCAGAATAACTCAACATCTCAGACGATGTGCATGTCATCATCTAGGATCTGTTTTCACTGTAAACTTGACTGCACTTGTAGGGCAAACCACAGGCCAACTAGAAAAAAACCTAACCTGCCTTCAGACCATTCACTCATTACTCAGTGACAACGGTTACATGCACAGCAAATTCAGACTAAGGTCAATATTCTGGTTAGGGCAAAACTGATTAATCTGTTTCCATGTGTGGACGAGTAGTGTGCAAAGAGAATGTTCTCATTTACATATCGGTCACTATATTCCGGTAAGGTCACTGGTGTGGCCTACAAAGTTTCCTTGTATTGGATGCGTCATTCCAGTTGGACATGCCCACATGCAAAAACTGCCCCGGTAAGGACCATTTCCAATTAAGGTGTATACGTGAACCCTGAATTCTGTTTAACTCAGGTCATAAACCAGGGGGTTCGGGTTTTCAGAAACATGTACATTGCCAATTTCGAAGATGACAACTGTAATGAGAAGATTACGTGACTAGCGTGCAAACCAAATTCCGTTTAAAACTGGAATATTCCCTGCATGTAACCGTAGTGAATGACTAACAACCAGCACTAGGCATGTAGTGCTTAATGTTTTGTGTTTATTTAATGTTGTGTGTATTTTGGGTTCAACTGAACTCTCCGGGTTGGAGAGTTGTGTTCTATGTGTGCAGTGCATTGTGTGGAGGGTGATGGTGTTTAATATTATGTGTTTGTTTAATGTTGTGTGCATTCTGGGTTCAGCTGAACTCCTCTCTGGGTTCCTATAATCCCCCTCACCTCTGAAGATGTTGACATTCTTTCTCAGCGCTTCGTCCTCCTCCAGGTCTTCCAGGAAGTCCTGGTATTGCCTTGGGACAGGACAGAAATAGACACAATCACTCTCTAAACTACACAACTTGCGCACACACACACACACACACTCTTTGGAGTGCCAAACATATTTTAATTTTCCATCTACTCTTACAACTGCACAACAACAATTTTTATCCTCACTGAAATCCACAATGGCTACCAGACGCACGTCACACATCTTGCCATTTTCCGCCCACTCTACTCCCCTTATCCTCTCGATGTTGTCACACACCACACACACAGACAAACATCCTCATGTCTCATTGTCCGTATCCATGCCCTCTCTGTCTCTGTCCAGCTCCTTCAGCACACACACACACACACACACACACACCCTCACCCCCTCAATCCCTACCGCTCATCATTTGTGTCCATGCCCTCTTTGTCCAGTTCCTTCACCGCGTGCGCGCGCGCACACACACACACGCGCACACACACACACACACACACACACACACACACACACACACACACACACACACACACTCAATTCCTACCGCTCATCGTCTGTGTCCATGCCCTCTCTGTCCAGCTCCTTCAGCACGCACGCACACACACACACACACACACACACACACACACACACACACTCAATTCCTACCGCTCATCATCTGTGTCCATGCCCTCTCTGTCTCTGTCCAGCTCCTTCAGCACACACACACACACACACACACACACTCAATTCCTACCGCTCATCGTCTGTGTCCATGCCCTCTCTGTCCAGCTCCTTCAGCACACACACACACACACACACACACCACACACACACACACACACACACTCAGTTCCTACCGCTCATCATCTGTGTCCATACCCTCTCTGTCCAGCTCCTTCAGCACACACACACACTCAATTCCTAACGCTCATCGTCTGTGTCCATGCCCTCTATGTCTCTGTCCAGCTCCTTCAGCACACACAAACACACACACACACACACTCAATTCCTATTGCTCATCATCTGTGTCCATGCCCTCTCTGTCCAGCTCCTTCAGCACACACACACACACACACACACTCAATTCCTGCCGCTCATCATCTGTGTCCATGCCCTCTCTGTCCAGCTCCTTCAGCACACACACACTCAATTCCTACCGCTCATCATCTGTGTCCATGCCCTCTCTGTCTCTGTCCAGCTCCTTCAGCACACACCACACACACCACACCACACACACACACCACACCACACACACACACACACCACACACTCAATTCCTACCGCTCATCGTCTGTGTCCATGCCCTCTCTCTGTCCAGCTCCTTCAGCACGCACACACACACACACCACACACACACACACACACACACACACACACACACACACACACACACTTAATTCCTATCGCTCATCGTCTGTGTCCATGCCCTCTCTGTCTCTGTCCAGCTCCTTAAGCACACACACACACACACACACACACACACCACACACACACCACACACACCACACACACACACACACTCAATTCCTACCGCTCATCGTCTGTGTCTATGCCCTCTCTGTCTCTGTCCAGGTCCTTCAGCTTCCAGTTCCTGCGTTTCACCCTCTTCATGCGGTCATAGCTCTTCTTAATGAGGACCTGTCAAACCACACACACACACACACACACACACACACTCCTAATGAGCAGTTTTACAAGGACCAAACTTCAGTATTCTCAAAGCACACATACACTCAGTTCCAATGTATTACGCATATGCTGTTTTTGTTCATTTTTCCATAATAGTTTATGCGAACGACTGTTATCAACACTTTTTAATTATCAAAAAAGGTATCAGGCCATATAACAACCTTTCTTTTACTGAAGTAAAGAGAACAACGATGAAAGCAGCATTTTCTGCCAATCACTCAAAATACACTGTTCCAAATGACTATGCAAACAGTTTGAGGTTTGGTGGTACTGCCGCCGACCCTCATAGAGCCTCCTTTTCAGGATGCCCTAAAGGTCCTCAATTGGATTGAGGTCAGGGGATGATGGTGGCCATACCATGAGCCTTTCTCCCTTTATATGGAGGTGGCCACCATGTCCCAACTGGGGGGGGGCGGAGTGGAACTTTGGGCTGGAATAATGGGGGAGCGGAAGGCAGGCACATTTAGAGTGCCTGGTGGTGCAAAATGACCTCTGTGAAATACATGGTTTTTCTAACTGACTATTTCATGGCACGATATAAAAGAAAGAACTGTATCTTCCACAGTAAAGTCATTTTCAGGCAAGCCAAAGCACCATCCCACAAAATACCACTGAATCTTTGGCTGCTACTGGTCCAAACGGAGAAAAGCTCATGGAATCTCATGGGACTCTACTGCAGTCCATAAAACTGTATTTTAGGAAATGTGAAATCTGGCACACTGATTTGGGACAGTCCCGTGATTCATTTCACTGAATTTCACCGCATTTCACGTCAGCATCTCGCTCACTCTGCCACCATCAACTGGTCAAATTTACAGGTACATTCACACACAGTTTTGGTAGTTATGTATGAAAAACTGGTACCTATGGGTAGAGTTGGAATCCTTGGATCCAACCGAGTTCAATATTGAGTTGCATCTCCATCCTATGTCATCTGAACAGGGGAATTGCTTTCTCTGGACTGTCTGTGCTCTCCAAATGGCCAACAATGTTACCAGTGCTTATCGTGAAGCAGGCAAGCCTAGTCAGATGCTCTTGAAATGCGACTGATCTATTTCTACCTGCCCTCCTGCCCTAAACGGACCTACTGACAAGCTCAGGAACACCATGTCTTGCCTTGCTCACAGCCCCTGGACTACCTGGCTGTTTTAGGTTTGTCTTTTATCTTGTATTTTATGTATTTTACTGTATGTAGGCTACATTTGTTATTGCTTAGGCTCAGCCTATCCCATTTCAAAACTGATGTCACTGGCCTGAGCACTATAGCTCTCCAGTTACTCCAAGTGACTGTACAGTGAGGGGGGTCCTACACGCTAAAACTCGCGAAGGGTCTACATGCCTACTGAGTTTCATGTGGCCTGGTGTTTTGGTGTCCCAGGAATCAAAAACTACTGAAAAAAGAGGGGGAAAAGGACAGAAGAAAATAAACTTGAGCAACACCTATATTCCTGCATTCCTATGTGGGAGTCATAATATGCAATAAGCGCAGGCTAGCCTCTCTGTGCATGTGGCATGCTAGTAAAACCTTCCTCCTGATGCCTTAATGGCAGGCTTCCAGTGCTTCACCGCTTGGACCCCAGAAACTGGAGGCCAGCTACCACAACAATGGCCAAATTTATTACAGTATCAGCAAATCATTACATTATCAGGCTTTGCAAATGTAAGGCTAACCGGCTAATGTAAAAAAAAAATCCCAATAATGTTACATTTTATTACATTATTGGGAAATGCACTTTATAACATTATCAGATGGTTATTACATTATCAGATGTTATTACATTATCAGATGGTTATTACATTATCAGATGGTTATTACATTATCAGGTTTTATCACGTTTTAGGGACTTATGTGGGGACTTTTATTACATTATCGGGAGTTATTACATTAGGAAATGATTACATTATCAGGTTCTACAACGGCTCCTATGTTACCATGTCACTTCATCTGGAATTTCTTTCTTTTATAAAACAGGTGACTGACAGGCATATATTTTCAGTTCTTTACAACCTATAAAGTTTTGAAATTGTTTTGCATAATAATTTGGAACAGTGTATTTTGTGCGATTGGTTTTCATCATTGTTATCTTTTCTTAAATAAAATAAAGGTTATTATATTCCAATACATCTTTTGACAATTAAAAAGTGGTGTTAACAGTTATTAGCGTAAACCTTGTTTGCACAATAGCAAATCAACAACTTTAGCATAAGCAAAACACAATGAATTATCCATTAACCAGTCAAGTAACACAGGTCATGTGTACACATTTCAATTTAACTGTTTCCTGCAGTCGGGACATAGTCGGACTAAATGAATGGAGTACTACAGCAGCAGAGTATGGGGAAGGGTGCTTACCACATCAGGTATCTGATGGGGGTTCATCTTGTTGAGGTGCTCGTCATTGATGTTGGAATTGGCAAAATCAAAGCTATTAGAAGGAGAATTAGGAACAGCGCAGAATTAAACACAAACAGCAGAGGACTCAGACACTAACAGAGCATTACACACAAACAGCAGAGGCCTCATAGACACTAACAGAGCATTACACACAAACAGCAGAGAACTCATGGACACTAACAAAGCATTAGCATGACTGCATTACTATTAGTAATGCACTAGTATTTAGTATATCACTATAGTAATGCACTAGTAAATAGTGATATCACTATTAGTAATGCACTAGTAATTTAGTGATATCACTATTAGTAATGCACTAGTAATTTAGTAATATCACTATTAGTAATGCACTAGTAAATTAGTGATATCACTATTAGTAATGCACTAGTAATTTAGTAATATCACTATTAGTAATGCACTAGTAATTTAGTAATATCACTATTAGAAATGCACTAGTAAATTAGTGATATCACTATTAGTAATGCACTAGTAATTTAGTGATATCACTATTAGAAATGCACTAGTAAATTAGTAGTATTACTATTAGTGATGCATCACAATAATATTGTATTGTATCATGGGTTGAGGGTATCATTACATCCCTCATTACTAATTGCATCTACATCACCTGATCCATGGCATGTGTCAAAATGTTCCATGAAATCTCACAAAAGCAGTAATGTCTTCCAATCTCCACCCGAGCATCAGACACACACACAGACACACACACACACAGTATCTTACCCAAGCACCAGGTCCCCAATGTTAAGCAGGTGGCCCATGAAAGTACGGCAATAATACTGCTGACTGGTGTTCATCTCAGACACTTTCTGCACCCACACCTCAGCCAGAGTGTGCTGGAAAAACACACACACAGAGTCAAATTTAAGATTAAGGACAGCTGTCTGGGTCAACTAAACTAAACTAAAAACACAGCAAGGAAAAATATTTGGCTGAGGCAAACAGAGGCAAAAAACTATTCCTGTTAAGGCGATCCAAGATGCCGGAAGAAGCCACACGGAATCCCACAGGAATGTTTTTTTGAAATTGAAACAGACTAAAATGTCTGATTAAAAAGGAGAGCTTGAGCTAAGGAGCTGGAACGAAGGCAGTGAAGTGTTTCACAGAAACCTCACATCATCATAATAAAACATCCATCCCAATTTGAAAAGCATCAAAATACGTGAGTAATAGTGCCTCCTGCTGGACATGCGCTGTCTTGAGCTTCCTCATCCTACCTTACTGGATCTGAGACCTGCCCCAGCCCCCAGCTTCTGGTCTCTAACGACATCCATCTCCATAACGATAAACTCCTCCAGCTGTTTGGGGTTGCACAGGCTGTTGAAGGGGTACCGCCAATACGTGTTAGCATCCACTTCAGCAACTGCAAGAGAACATGGCCAAAAAACAAAAACAAAAAAGTTAACAATAAGGAACATCTTCAAAGCAAGCTCTGAACCCACTATGTGCACAGGAGTTTGAAATGGAAACGTTTGTTTCCATCAGTGCTGGATCTAAGAAGCCCACTGTTTGATCCGCAGGCAACAACATATGTGTCACAACTGGAGCCAGTTCTGAAACACATGCATGTTTGCTTCACACAGCACAATCAAAGAAGAGTCAGTCAGACTTAGAAATCAAAGCAGCTGAAAGGAAAAAAAGGCAGTTGGCATTGATGCCTCTGTACCAGTGGCCAGTCCCTATAATCTGGCATTGATGCCTCTGTACCAGCGGTCAGTCCCTATAATCTGGCATTGATGCCTCTGTACCAGCGGTCAGTCCCTATAATCTGGCATTGATGCCTCTGTACCAGCGGCCAGTCCCTATAATCTGGCATTGGCTCCTGTACCAGCGGCCAGTCTCGGTAATTTGCCATTGGTGGCACTGTGCCAGTGCCCAGTCCCTGTAATCTGTGCCCACAGTATGTCTAAAGGCCTCTGCATACCAATGTGCCAACTTTCTTTCTCTGATTGAAAAGTATTGAATAAACAATTAATTTTACTGAACAGAACTGTAACTGAATCAGCAGTGGCAGTGACAGTGTTCCATGCTGGGGTTTGTGGGGTCATATTGAATACAATGGCATCTAAACACAGAATGTGGCAAGTGGAATGTGCAGCACTATGTGGGCACTGGTGTGCTGAGTGTGAGTGTGTGTGTGTGTGTGTGTGTGTGTGTGTGTGTGTGTGGGTAATATGGCCAACGCAACGGTATGCATGTGGAGATCCAAAGACACATCTGCTGAGCAGGCCTGAGGTCCAGACAAGACTCCAGTCAGGGGGAGTGAGGAGCTGGAGATCACAGCAGGGAGTGGAAACAGATGGATTACAAACACACAGGGCCACAGGAGACAAACATGGAGATTTACACACACGGCAGATCTGTTTAACTCTTCCATGGCCACATGGTCCGCTGCTCCTTCAGCAACATCACATCAACCCCACTGTCAAACTACCACACCGTTGTCAACACCTGTCACTGGGCCACGCTGTGTGAACTACGTGTGCTTACTTTGAAACCAAACTAAAAGGGGCAGATTATTTCCCTTCACAGACACTCTTTTTTATGAGAGAGTGACAAGATTCATCCTCGTCCGCTGATAAAAGAGAACTGATAACCATGGGGCTGTGCTTTAGATTGTGTTCCATATTGTTTTTACAGTAAAGCCTACGGCAGGAAGTAATCTCATCCTGGTGTTTCTGTCATCCATCTCCAACCCTCACACTCTCTCAGCAGGGTGCAGGACTGATGCCTCATATAGTGTGGGAATAAGACAGAGATGGAGTATCTCAAAACCAAAAAAAGCTTACTGACTTACTATTCTGGGCGTTCTTAGAATAAGAATGTCAGAATGTCATTGTGTCATTTAGGCCAGTAGAGTGGTACTCACTCTGAAGTGTGTTGGGGTCGATGAGGTGGATGGTGCTGGTGACTCGGGTGCAAACGCACACCTGGCCCATGTTGCCCAGGCTCTGTGCCAGGCGCGGGGACAGGCACACCACATTGTCCTGGAAACAACAAAAACGTTGTTAACAGCAACAGGTGGGGTCAGGTTAAGGACACACAAGACATTCAGTTGGGTTATATTTGACCCAGCATCCTACAGTACGAGAGTCATTAACAACCAAAAACCAGACCTGTCCCAATGAAGGAGCAATGGAGTTCCTACACACTTGAGTAAAATAACACTCAACACTGTTTCACACACATTGCCTAGACTATAAAGACCCACCATAGTCTAAATACAGACGAAGACATATTTCAGCAATATCTGATGCATGTACAGCAACCTTTCAGCAATGGACAATAGACATGAAGGTGTAATCAAACACAGTCTTGTTTTTATTCAACACAAATACTAGTCAAAATTAACATTGCAAAACTGCATGAATGTGGTTTCAGAACTAATTTCTCACAAGAACAGCTGGTGAATTGAGGCGCCTTGTGAACAACCAAACTGACTTCAGGGCCAGTCTCTCCCAGAACCACTTAGGGTTGAAGTGCCATGGTTAAGGATCCCTTGACCACTACACTACAACCCCCCCATGTTTAACCATCACAGAAGGCATCTCTACAACAAGGGTAAATTTCTCACAGCTTCAAGAGGCAAGAGGAAGGGCATTGTCAGGCTGGTACCTTGCAGACGGGCACAATCTCCACAGAGAAGGTGCTTTTGTAGTTGTATGTGTTGGAGTGGATATCATGAGAGATCAGGCGCTGGGATGTCTTTGACCTAACCAAACGAAAAAGGAAAACAGTCATTTTATTTCCTAGTTCTTCATTTTAATTTAAACATTTCCCTTCAGTTCACTACACATATTGGCTTAATCCCAGTGTCCACCCTCACAGTAAGATCAGAACCCTCAAAGACTTAATTGGCATGACCGAGCCAATCATGAAGTCAATTCATGCCAGTTAAAGTAACACTGTGTAACATTTTGCCACTCTTTGGCGTTTCCTTATCATCAGACTGTTTTTTTGGTCCCATCTTCAAATGAATCTGAATGGCATATAGTCACATAAGGGGAGGATAAACACACAAGTTACTCCCACCAGGCATCCAGGATCTGCCCTGCGCAGGTCTGGGTACAGGGTCAGGAAATGACTACTGACGAAAAGAAAACCTTAACAGCGTGACAATGCATTGCTATCAAACACCAACTAGCATGTTACAGCGGTGCCAGTAAGGGTCTGGGATAAGTCTGGAAGGTGCCTGTGTGCCTGTTAGGTAGCTAGCACTCTTGTTTTAAAACAAAGCTCTTTAGTGTTGCTTTAAGTGATGGGGGGATTGAGATTTAGCCACAATTCGAAGCATCATGCCCACCCTCTCGAGCACTGAATCAACCTTCACCAACATGTCATTCGTGGCCTCCCGGTGTCCCTCAGGCCTTTACCTGCAGGGCACTGTGCACTGTAGGAAATCCACCATCTTCTGGGCGTGCTGCTTGGAGCCGAAGTAGAAATCAAGGCCCTCTGGAGGAGACCGAGACAGGCAGAGATGTGGACAGGTTAAGATGCAGACACGTTCAGAAGCACCTCGTACGTTCATTTTAATGACAGGCTGGCCTCATAAGATTAACGTCGGTTTAAGCTATGCAAATGTGATGTGATTTAATATAGATTGCTTAGAAACGACACATACCATGGATCTCTTTGATGCGTAATGTGTTCTGGTGCAGATTATGCTTCAGAATCATCTGTTCCAAGTAGTAGAATGTCTTCTTGTGTACTGTCTGCCAAAGCAGAAGAAACCCAAAGACAGGCAAATTTACCCTCACATTCACGCAGAGGCATTCACATTAACCAACATTCAACCTCAAATTTACCCTCACATTCACACAGAGGCATTCACATTAACCAGCATTCAACCTCAAATTTACCCTCACATTCACACAGAGGCATTCACATTAACCAGCATTCAACCTCAAATTTACCCTCACATTCACGCAGTGGCATTCACATTAACCAGCATTCAACCTCAACTTAGACTCGGAAAAAAATAACTATGGTGATCACCAGTATGCAGATTTTCCAGACAAATAGGTTAGGTTTGGTTAAGTTTAGTTTAGTTTAGTACTTAACGTCCCCCTTCAGCAGCCCTTGCCTGATAGCTTGCCTTGACTGATAGCATTCTAGCTCCGCATTCACAATGCCTCCCTCTGTTTGCTGATTTGACAGGTTAAAATGCCTCCCGAGACAACGAGCTCAATGGGATCAAATCCAGACTAGCACTGTTGAGTGCTGTTGAGTTGATAATCAAGCGGAAGTGCTAGGAGGGCACTGCCAGGCTATCCAGCCCCACAAACAAACCCAACTCATCTTTAAAAGGCTTCCAGTCCAGCCCTCTGGATTTGCTAGCCCACTCACCTTCTGTCGAACCTGCACCACGGCCTTCCAGAAGTCTTTGGCCTCCACCCGGTGGCAGTCGCTGCACATCTGAGCCTGGACCACAAACTCCACCACAAACACCTGCTGCAGGATTGCTCCGTTCATCACCTGCACGCACACACACACACAATCAGATTACCCCCTAATCAATTCCACAAAATCACAATCAAGCAAGTGCCTTCTCAATGTGCAGACATAAAGACCATTTGATGTAGGCATACACTGATATTTGATATTTAAGGGTATGCAATGAGGGTGGATTGTGGGGATTATGGAGTATATCATTATTCCAAGGGATTCATCAGTATCAAACAAGTACAAGAAAGCACTTAACTAATGCAGATCAGCATATTTTCCTCACTTATAAACAATAATAAAAATTAGCCAAAATTGCTTTTCAACACAATATCCCATCTAACAAAAAGTAGTAATGAGGTCACTCATTACACATTACACTCACACAGAGTAATGACTTTATGATTTTTTGAATGACAAAACAACCCCCCTGTGACCTGAAGCCCAGTTGGACCCCATGTGATGGTTACAGCAAGTTCCTGTGACCTTGACCTTGACCTCGCATACCTTGATTCATTCACACCCACCAATTTATCAGAAATTATGTCTGATCTCAACTAAAGCCTCAACATGCTTACTGGATCCAGTCCCAACAGATCTCCTTAAGACCGTTTTTCCCCTACTGGCTGAGACAATACTTAAAATTATAAATAACTCAAAAATACTTGAAAAAAAAAATAGTGTTGAAGCAAATCCGTAGCTTCTTAAATGAAAAAAAAAAAATCCAGGAAACTTTCCATTCAGGCTGTAGAGCTACACATGATGGGGATCAAAGATTCTGCTTTTCTGATTCTGGTTCAAATTATACCTCACTGGTCGCTACCAGTTTGTACATGCTCATAATAAATCATCATGCCCCACCAAAGTAAAGTAAGGTGTACCCCAACCTAATGACTGTACACCAATAACTAAACTTGATGCCTGCCTCCGAGACATTCAAATCTGCATGACTAATAATTTCTAATGTTTAAACTCTGATAAACTGAAGTTATGATAATGGGCCCTAATCAGCTGAATTGAAGTTGCCCCACCAGTAAAACCTACTCAGTGGCCTTTCACTCTCATTTAACACAACAGACCTCAGAGTAATCATTGACCAGGACCTCTTTCTGAATAGTCATGTAAAACATATTTCAAAAACATCCGTTTTTTCACCTATGAAATACTGCTATGGTTAGAAAGTTCCTATTCTGTGAGCATGCAGACAAATTAATCCATGCATTTGTTATCTCCAGGCTTGGTTATTGTAATGATCTGTTCTGTGGATGTAGTAACAGCTGTATTAAAAAGCTACAGCTAACCTACCACAGCACAAACACTCTCTAGGACTAAGAAATCTCTCTCTCCTATCCTCGCTTCCTTACACTGGCTTTCTATTAAAAGTCAAGTCAGTTTTAAAATACTCTTCCTAACCTATAAGGCCCTCAATGGCCTTGCTGTTGCCCTCATCACTGACCATCCCTGCAGTAGTGTTGCTTCAGTGCTTCAGCTTAGTTATGCTGCTGTAGCCTAGTGCCGCCACAAACCTCTCACAAACCTTCATCCTGTAATGCTGTACAACTCCCTCCCCCTCTCATAATATATATATATATATGTGTGTGTGTATGCATATACAACACATATGATCTGTGAAATGTCAGACTGGCCAAACTCATTCTTCTGTCCTCTTACCCCACAATCATCTCTGCTGAGTGTCATCCCTGCCTCCCACCGGCTGACTCATCACCAACTCCCCGAGTGAACTGCGACTGGCTTCATGGAAAACCCATGCCAGAACCAATTCTCCTTCCTAGAGGTCCTTCCTAGATGCCCATGCCAGGACGGACTCGCCTTCTGGTGGCCCCACGACTGATCCATCTTCACAATGGCACTGTCACAATGGACCCTCCCAATGCTTCCCCCACGACTGATCTCACTCCTTGACTTTAACATTATATATGGCTGCTACTACTCTGTCCTGCCACAACTTTTGACAACCGTCTATGGCATGACTACCATATAACGTTGTGAGACAATATTTAGGAATTATTATGATGCTCAGCTAAAACCTTGGACAAATTGCAGTCTATCATGGTAACTACTGATTGTACTTTTCCTGTATGATTGAGCTTGAGCCGTGAATCTGGAAAGGTTTCCTCCTTGACTATCTACCACAAGGGAGTTTTTCCTTGCCCTTGCTGCTCTGGGGTGCTACTTGCTGCGCCTTGAGACAATACTATTGTAAAAGGCGCTGTATAAATAAAATTGAACTGAATTGAACATCAACATCAGGCTTAAATCTAAGTGCCAACAACAGCTACAGAGTGTCACTACAGACCAAGATTAGTAAACATGTTCGACATACCATGTTTGACAAGAGACATAACATTCCATGTTAGCCTGATCCTAATGCCTGTTGCTGTTTTGTAATGATCAGTGTCTGTATAAAGTACCTCTTTCTGAATAGTGAGCTTCAGCTTAATCCTTTTGGAGTGGGGTTCAGTCCACAGGAACCCAGCATCAATCAACCGCACCTATTGGACAAAACACAAGGGGCGTGTGGATAGAAGGACAGACGGGCAACACTATGAAGTATTGAGCTACCACAAACTAATACCACAAAACTAAGTAATCATATTAGGACTTGCACAGTCTGAAAATATATCTCATCAGCTGCACTGTCTTGACATTTCAAGCCAATGTCGTCTAGACTGTGATCTGGACGATGCATCATCCACACTTAAAATGGTTCTTTAAATGGTCCTTTTTGAGGAAGTCTCAAACCAAGAAAGTACACACTTCAATAGTAATGTGTCATGTCTACAGTAGGTGGCTTGGGACAAAAAGCTTCGGCCAAGTGAAAAGGCTTGAACCGTGGCTGATTTAGGTAGGCCGTATGATGGTGTGTGCATACTTTGGTCATGGAGCCTTTGAGCTTCTTCAGGCAGAGGGCCAGTAACTCTCTGGACTCCAGAGCACACTGCATCCAGGTTGCCGGGGGTTGCAGGTACCTATCAAACATCACAGGAAAACAGGAGGACATTTGAGGGTGAGCTCGAGAAGCAGTCATACCACCGACAATCTGGTGACCACTATTGCAAGTTTATGCTACTTTGGTTTGAAGCGTCTGCTACACATCAGTCAACCTCTTTAAAACATAGCAGGTTCATGACAGAAAAACACAACAGATGTGGTCAAGAGTGATGAAAATGTAATGATAAACATAATGTAAAATTTCCACTCTTTTGCAAATCAGTCGACATGTTCTTGGCTGCCATTCTTTTATTATGTCATCAAATTGCCTTTATGTATGAGGGCTTGGAGAGAGTAAGAGATGAAGCGTCAATGGATGCCATGTGTCAAATGACAAAAACCTACCTTTCACACTGTTTGCAGAAGTGCACAGTAACCTGCTTGGGGATGCCCTCTGAGATGTCAACCTGGGTCCTCAGGCAGGACACACACATGTTGGCAGGGTTGGGGGGGATGGGGATGCCACATGTGCAACAGAGGCTGCACATTAACAGAGAGGACACAGGGCCTTTGTCATTTGATAATAGGGAGAGGGAGAGAGTAGTCACACCACAACTTCTTTTGAAGCATCTTTACCAAAAACCTAACATAAAAGGAATATAAAGGTTATATGCAATAGCATTGAAATGCTCTGGCACATGACTCCCTAATATGTACATAAACACATTCAGCTCTTTACAGTGAATGCTCAGCAGTGCAAGAGAACCTGATTGGACGGCATACAGCTGCAGATAGAATAGAATAGAATAGAATAGAAAGCTTTTATTGTCATTATACACAGTATAATAACATTTAAAGCAACTCCTTAAAAGTTCACACAGCGCAAAGTATAAATATGTTCTACACAAAACTACTACAAAGTATAAATATGTCCTGTACAAAAACTACAACAAAGTATAAATATGTCCTATACAAAAACTACTATGCAATAAAAGGCAAAAAGAAAACCACCTATGTAGATAAAGTCGTAGATGAAGTCACATATATAAATGCATCAACACAGCTGTATGCTTCTTTTTCCCACCGGGTGCACTGTATTCTCTGCAATGTCATACTTGTTCTGAGCGTTGCTCTTAACCCTTTCTCGATTTAGAAAACGACTATCGCTAACAGCTTATTCAGTTTTGCAGACTAACGTTACAAGGTCTGTGAAATTTACATTCAGGAGAGGGACTAAACTTGTGAACACTGTCACGCTTGTCAAAAATAGATTTCAATAGCTGTTGCTGTTTACGCTGTAGTCGTCATGACTGATTTCGGTCATGAAACCTTACAGAATATTTCCCTGAGATACACCAATGATCAGACCGAATTACAGCACATTTGATGGCCTAACGTTTGACAAAGGCAGCAAATCAAAAGCAGCGCATTCACTTACATGTTCCCCTGACTGGTAGTAGCTGGAGCTTGAATGTACTCCATTACAAACAGCGACCTGTCAATTCAATCGCGAATAACAGCATTAAAACAAGTTACTTACTTTAACACATCATAATCTACCTATATAATTAGATAAGACATAATGTTAGCAAACATGCTAACTGACGTCGCTACTCTTTTCTTCGGTGTATGATAGTTGGACTGACAATTAAAGTATGACAATTTATGTCGGATCGTGGTGAGAGCTACATTTTACGCCACATTAAATAACAAAGTTAAACCAATCTATAATTTTCTCACGATGTTTAAACAGCCTGATGACAGCGTGGTTACACGTTTTCCTCAGCATGTACGGTACGAACTGATGACATCATTTAAACACCATGGTCTGAAAGGACCCCTGGATTCTGCGATAGTCGTCTTTTACTTTGCCAGAGAACGCACAAACTCGTAGGACAGCTCTGGAGCTGTACCGTGTTAATTTAACAGTCTGATATCACTGCAAAACATTCTCGCTCACACCAGAGTTACTTTGGGGTTTGGGTAGATTGTCTGATCTGGTAGGCTATAGCCGCACCCTATGTAATAACAGTGTCTGTTTCAAAGATGTTTTTTGTTTTACATATGATCATAGACTGTTCAGTGTTAATTTGGATTAACAACTAACAATTTGACGCGATTAAGATTTGATGTGATAGCCAAACGTATAAAAATTAGACTACCAGCGGGCTAGGCTAGGCCTAACGAGAAATTGGCCTATAGACTAGGTTTGAATGAACAAGATGACAATTTTAAATTTAGTAAGATGTTAACTAAAAGGGCAGAGGCTCGATGTCAGATCTGTACTTGACTTGTTATTGAAAATATGAAATCGTTTTCGCCGTACTATCTTGGCCGAATTTAGGTGAACTTTATTATTACATGCCACAGCTGTTTAAGGTTGCACTTCACTGGGGAGTCGGGTAAATGACGTCATATGTTTGGAAAGGGGTAGCTGTATCAATAACCTAATGTCAGATTTTCATTTTTAGAATAATATTCAGATCTTTCTGGCAACTAACGCTGAACATGGCTATTAAAGGTGTCCAACATAATGAAGAATTCGAGAAGACATCCGTTTCCAAAGTGGTGCAATCTCCAGTTTTGCAGCATGTCCTACTCTGAAGCCTAGCTATTCGCAGCGTCTCGAAAGAGTAGCCTAGTGTCCAATCGCGCTCACAACAGCCCTCCAGTATTGCGGAGGTGCTAGTGCGCCTTTTCAGCTGTCAGGTGACATCTGTGACGGTTGTGGAAGAACTCCCCCTTAACGGTATTTCCTGACATCCCAGGCTATTATGGAACAGTCTACGAACACTGAGCGCGCTTGCACAGTTCACTGAGTGACAACAGAGCCAACAGATCTCCGATTCTTTACGGCGGACGGGCGGCATGCCGTGTAGTGGCTGCGCTCATCTCTGCAGTGTTTTCAAGGCGATAGGCTACATATGAGAAGCGCCGAAGAGAATCGCTGTTCAGTTTGATTTCTCTACGTGTGCCGCGCGTGTGTGTGTGTGTGCTGACCGCACTGAGTCTATCAGGGAAAAGACCAGTCCACTCGCATTTTCAGCAGTCTACAGGTTCCCCGCTTGCAGCAATGATGGAGTGATTAGGTCGGATAAACAACCTGCTGTGATTTCTTGCTCGTATAAATGATAGGAGATACGATGACACTGTTGTCTCTATTGGGTCGGATCATGCGTTATTTCTTGCTCAGACCAGAGACCTTGTTTCTGTTATGCATCAGTCTGGCACTGTGGAGTTATTTCTTCCACACGGACGAGGTGAAAACCATCGTCAAGTCAAGCCGCGATGCTGTAAAGATGGTCAAGGGGAAAGTGGCGGAGATTATGCAGAATGATAAATTCGGGGGTCTGGACGTCCTGGACGCGGAGTTCGCCAAAACCTGGGAATTCAAGACCAACAACGTAGCGGTTTACTCCATACAAGGCCGCCGCGACCACATGGAGGACCGCTTTGATGTCCTGACCGATGTTGTGAACAAGAGTCATCCATCCATATTTGGGATTTTCGATGGCCACGGTGGCGAGGTAAGTGTGACATTTAATTAAGAGATGATTGTCTGTGGAGGCTAACACCTGCATATAGGATGGCCGACTGTGTGAGAGTTTCAGAACAAGTTTTTTTTTTATAAAGCGACAAACATAACGAGATCAGATCATACATTCAGCAGATAGGTTTGTAAACCGATTACCGAGATAAAGGAGTCTGCGTAACAGGATTACATTACTAGTTCAACCCGTAGGCCTACATGTGCCAACGAGAGCAGACAGTCTCCAACATCTCAACTTCACTATGAAGTATAAAGTGCAACGTTAGCTAAAGTTTAATGACGTTTAGTATTAAAGAGTCCCCCGCCACTTCTCTCTCTCTCTCTCTTTCTCTGGGAGAGGGCTACAGAATAGAAAAAGGGAAATTGAGGTGTTGCTGAGGCTCCTGGTTCCCTTTGATGTTTGATCACACGCAGGGCATTTGAGTGTGTCAGTTCTCCTCCTCTCCTCCACACTGACTGCGCTTTACTTTTGCCTTTCAAATCCACCTGTACGTAAAAGACTAGACGTCTGAAATGGAATGCTTTGTTCTATGGGAAATACTTTTTTGTCCTGAAATCTGTTTCCTGGACTTTACATGACCTTGACAGGCAGTGAATTGCATGTAAATTTGAATATATTCAAATGCAAGTTTGTTTATTCAACAAAATAAACTGTGTCTGGAAAGTGTACTCTCGGTCATTCCCTGAGAGCTGTTGTGAGTATTTGGCCCTTGGAGACTCCTCTGCCAGGACTGGTCTCAGATCAGCTGTAGTCAGCTGTGCCCCTATCAAGGCTTGATTGTTATCAGGAGCTCATCTAGGCTGCAAGAATAATTTGTACATGTGGCCAAAAGGTGTCCTACCAGCCAGGATTTCTCCAAATGAAAGGCAGGGCACAGAATGCTGTCTTTCACCCTGATGCGGGTGGGAGGGAGGGAGGGAGGGGAATCATGTTTACCTGGCAGAGGTTTTATTTTCCAAGTGTCGAGCCGGAGGCACGCATGCTGCTGCTTATTCCCCTTCCTTTCCCGGCTGTGTTGCAGGACAAGCCAGAGAATTGCACGGACATGGGAATGACGGGGGAGGAAGGGAGGTCTGGGAGGCAGTGAAATCTCTGTGGACTCTTTGAGTGCTGCTGCCATACTGTTTGAAGAGAAAAGACCTTATAGGCTCTGCAGTGCATCTAAAGCAACCATGTCCTACTACGGGGGGGTCTCTTGAGTGCAGCGACTGAGTTTTGACACTTCTAGATTTTGCGTGTCCTAACTCCTGAACCCTCACAGACCTGGCATGAATCTCCTTCCTGACTGACTGATTAATGATTGATGTGAGGGTTCTGGGTTTAGTGTTTGAGATTCAGTCAGTCTTTCAGTCGTTTGCTTCCATTGAGGTGACTCACTCACCTGAAAAAGTTTTCAGGCATGGCTGGTGAGAAGTGTCGGAGGTGTTTGAGTGTGTGGTTGCGTAGGCTATGTTATGGTCAAGGCATCGCTCCTCTCCCTTCTCTGCTCACACCATCCATCCAGCCTCTGACTTAGGCAGAGTCTCAGCACGAGTGCTCAGTGTTGCATTACATTGCAAGGCGCTTGGACAGTGCGATAATGCAGGCGCACCCAACGCTTTCAATTCTCTGTGTTCACCTCCGGGCCCAATTCCTTCCAAATGGCTGAAATGAATTGCCTTCTTTGGGCAGCCGAGTGGCGTCACGCTCTCTCTCTCTCTCTCTCCCTCTGGCTCTTGCGCTCTCTCTCGCTCTCACTCGGGCGTGCTTGTATGCTGCTGGCGAGAGCTTTGGCAGGGAGGCAAGGAGATGAAGTCTGAGACGTAGAACAGAGACCCGTGGCTGTAAACAGCTGTCCAGCACACCCGCCACCCTTGGCTGTGTTAACAGACATGCCTGGTACCCGTGCTAACAAACATCCTCCATTAAGCAGTCGTCAATTGTGTAATGCAGTGTGGAATCAAATTGCTGTGTTGGCCACGGGTATTAATGCACTGTGAGAGAATTTGGGCTGGATTTTCAGGGAGTGAAGATTTGTAGTGCTGTCGATAACATGATATGTTGAATTGGGAATCAAGAAGATCTGTTGTTGCCAGATGAGAACCTAATGGTTGAAATATATTTTTTTTGTTTATTTTTTTGTTTTTTTTTCAGGGTACAAAAATGCATTGTGTTGCTATTTGTCCCTCTCCTGGTTTAGATTTGCATGGCGCCTGTGTAAAGCACCTGGCCAGACTGCAGTCTGATGCACTCACATCCTGTTTAGCTTTTCTTCTTCCTTGACTCCTAGATTCTAACACTTCTTCTGACTTCCGTCCATTTTGGGCTTCTGAGGACACTTATCTGGATGCAACGTTCCTTCCTCCTCCTCCTCCGTTGGG
Organism: Tenualosa ilisha; assembly: GCA_015244755.2. Lineage (NCBI taxonomy): Eukaryota > Metazoa > Chordata > Actinopteri > Clupeiformes > Clupeidae > Tenualosa > Tenualosa ilisha. The sequence continues at coordinate 931,424 of PYXC01000815.1, forward strand.
GCCCGCAGGGGTAGAAGGCAGGAATTCTGGTTACTTTTAGGTGTATTTCAGTCTCATAAAAGAGGTCTTTGAAGATATTTTCAGAGAACTTGGCCAAACTTTGGCAAAATGTCAAACTGTAAAAGAAGCACAACAGAGTACAGTGAAGAACATTCTGAAGCTGTAGGATGACAGATGAAGACGAGCCTTCCATACTAAGCAGCGATGGCGTCTCCTGTTGGCTGGCTCAGGGTGAGTGTTTACATCCAGATCCAGTAGCAGGGCCCCATGGGTTAGAGGGTGACTGCGAGTGGCTCTGGAAAGGCTTACATCACAGTACTGTGGTTTATGCCAGGTTTAGTGTTAAAACACACACACATACACAACTATATACAGAGTCCACCCCCCCCCCCCCCACACACACACACACAACATATATAGAGTGTCCCAAACATGCACACATGTACGCATACAAATATACAGTGGAATGATTAGTATGAGAAACTCATTATTTTCCTGTACGCTTTAGCTAAGTATGCTGGTGCAGATATAGGCAGGGTATTAAAAGTGAATTTAATTAGGCAGTCTGTCTCCTTCCTTTATGCCTGTCTCTCTCTTTTTTCATCTCTCCATCTCTCTCTCTGTATGGCTCATTCCTGCTGTCTCTGCCCTGGTGAGTAGGAGTCTGTCCAGACTCCTGTAATCATGATGAAGTGATCACTGTCTCACTCAGCTATAGAGATGATGGAACAGAGTCAGCAGTGCTAGCATAGCAGATGTCCACCAACGCCAAGGAGGTCTGTCTTCTATCTGCAGGCTGAGGCATGCATACAGGCGACTGGCGTGGAAGCCTGGGTGTTTGGAAGTGTTTGGAATCTTGATTTAGTTTTTTTTTTTTTTTTTTTTTAAATGTGAACACCCTCATTTTCCTCATATATGATGGCCTTCAGTAAACGTTTTGAATGGTGTCATAGAATGAATGAATGGAGTATTGTACCTTGTTCGCTGATGTTAAAATAGAATGTATTTGACCTTTGTTTATCAAAAATTTTGAAAGTGCAATTTTATTTATCAAAAAAGTTGAAGTGCAATTTTACAAGCCCAGTTACAACCTTAAATGCATGAGTATTAAAATGGTCTGTTTAGGTTAAATGGCCCCCTTTGGCAATCACAATTGAACACAATTGATATGTGATATTTGACATCCCATGTAGACTTTGTTCATATTCCCCCATGTTTTAGTGTCCATTCTAAGGTCAAGAGTTCCATATGAAGGAGGACACAACCATGTCTCATGTTCATGACAGCACAACCATGTCTCATGTTCATGACAACACAACCATGTCTCATGTTCATGACAACACAACCATGTCTCATGTTCATGACAGCACAACCAAGTCTCATGTTCATGACAGCTCTTTGGCCATGCACGACCTCTCCTAACGCAATCAAGACAAAGCAAGATGTTTTTCCATTCCATGCCTTATTTAAGGGGAGTGATGAAGCATGTGTGGATACGAGCACTTGAGAGGTATGTCACCAAGAAGGCTAGTCGCCGTTACGCCATTCACTAGTGTATCTCTTACGGTGTGGGAAGGCTGGCTACTCACTGCACTACATTACCTACTGCTGGTAACCTAGATTGAGCATCCTTGTTTGTGTTTGTGAAGGTGTTTGTGAGGGTACTTATTGTCAGTGGTGACTAGGCTTTCATTTGACTGTTGTGTTGTTTTGTTTTTCGATTCAAGCTAGTTTTTAAGTACGGTAGCACCATGAACACTGTCCATTTTTTCACTGCTCTTTACTTAACTGAACTCTAGGTTCTTTACTCAACTCGAGTGCAAAAGTTGAATTGAATTTTACTTCCTGCTCCAGAGAGTAGAGCTGCGTTTTGATACTTGTGGCACCCGGCTCCTCTGAAAACATGCCAGGTGCAGGTCAAGAAGCCGGTCTGGAGTGCTCTTGAACTCTTGAGGTGTTCACTTGTCAGGAAGGAAGAGTCTGTGACCTTTGGGGAACATTTCAGTGGGACGTGTGCATCGATCTCATTTTGGCTGCCGTTGCCAGTATTGGGGAGGCCAGCTTCTGAGAGAGAAAGAGAGAGACAGAGAGAGAGAGAGAGGAAAGACAAATGGAAAGACAACCCTATTAAAATGTTTTGGATGGCTCTGTTCTCCAGGTCAGCCATAATCCATGCCTGCCTGGCCCTATTGACTGTCAGATCTTTTGCAGATCCAATATAGTTTGCTCTCTTTCTCTCTCTGCGTGTGTATGTGTGTGTGTATGTATGGGTGTGTGTGTCTCTGGTAAGTGGTGGGACCTGAGTGGGGGAGTGTGTGTGTGTATATGTATGTTTGTGTGTGTGTGTCTCTGGTAAGTGGGGGGGCATGAATGGGGGAAGTGTGTGTGTGTGTGTGTTTGTTTCCTAGGGAGAGTTTATAGGGGTATTGGTCTGTTTGTTTTTGGGGGCTGCCCCATTTGCTCTGGGTCTTTTTATAGTTTATTGCAGGGGTTATTTTCTCAGCGTATATCTCAGTGGGCTTCGCTCTTGGCTCTCTGCCTCGGACGCTCTGGCTCTCTGTGGGACAAGGTGCGGGGGCACAGTGCATTCCGCCTTTCTCCATGGCAACCTGCATTATTTATCTATTTTTCAAACAATGCCAACCAGCAGAGCCCCATATATTAGTATTGGATTGTTTTATTGCGCACACACAAGTGTCCCTCCGAATGTTGGTCAGACGCAAACACACCCAGCAGGGTAGTCGGTGAGGGAAGGCAAACCTGAGCTGAAGCATTAGCAAGACTGGTCTACAACATGAAATCAGACTTGGATGTTTTATTGGTATTGACGTTAATGAGGAAACTGGACCTGATTGTCAGCAGTTGATGTTACTGCTGCTCTGCCCAGCAGGAACCGAGGTCCAGTCCAAGGCAGGTGAGTGTAGGACCCGACCCAGCTGGAGCAGCACAGTGATGAGACTATCGTGACAGAGGCCCCAGATCCAGTGTTAGACAGGTTGAGAAAGATGGAATGACACAGCTGAAGATCGTGTCCAAATTGTCCAACTGGTGATGGTGATATGTAGGGTGTTTTCAGTAATGTTGCTGGGCAACCACGGAACTGATTTCATGTGCTCTGATTGGACAATCGATCATGACATTTTGCTCACAGAGGTTTTAATGTTGTGGGACAATATTTTGTAAATTTATAAGTTGGATCTCCTCTGGGAAGCTGGTTTATGTGAAGCATCGTGTTATCAAAATGGGCCCATCCTCCTGCAGCCTACAATCCAACGGCACGTAAACCGCAAGATTATTGTAACAGCCAAATGAAATTGGACTCACAGAGACAGACAAACAAAACAGAGAGAAGGAGAGACAGAGAGAGAGAGGGAGGAAGTGGGAAGGATGGGTGAAAGCTCTGATGAGATCTTCTCTCTCTTCTCTAAACACGTTCCCCACTCTTCACAGGAAGGAGAGGAGCCAGTGAGTACATCTGGCATTTTCACACATTTGTGGACATTCAGTCTCAAAAGGATCAACGGCCTTTAGAACAGAAAGGCAAAGAGTGGAAAAGAACTTTAATGGAGTACTTGGCATATATGCATGGAAGGACATTATCATACTTCAGTGCGAGGTTACTTTCTCTGGGTCTGCTGCTGGGGACATTTCCTGTTTTCCCTGATTCTGCTTTTACTCTTTGTCTGAGTTGAGGAGTCCTATGACAACAATAACACTTTTATCTCATTTGCTAAGATGTTATAGCACTGGGAACTGTCAGTATCAGCCTTGTCAAAACCTAAAAACATTTCATTCGATCAAGCTGATGTTTGCTGTAGGCCTGAATATCCCAATAAAACTCTGTGTGTTGGAGACACACAAAGACACCTGTGTTCCATGACGTCTCCTCCATGTTGGGAGAAGTACAAGGAGGCACCTGTAGGGTTGCATCTTGACAGGGTCTCTGTGGGTCAGTGTCCTCATCTAAGCCTGAAAGGACTACAGATTCCCTCCACAGTGTGTCTGCCCGCCAGGTGCCTGCCTACCTGCGTATTGCATACCTGGGTACCTGCCAGCCGCCAGCATAACGACATGGCAGCTCCTCAAACACTCTGACTGTGCCACTGCTGCCCGCCAGGGTAATGACTGGCCATTAAATGTCTCGCATCCACTCCCAGTGAAAACATCATAAAAGACTCCAGTCCTTTAAGGCTCTCACAAAGCCTTCATCTCTCTCTCCCCCCCCTCTCTCCCTCTCTCTCTTTCTCTCGCTCTCTCCCCTCTCTGTCTCTCTTTCTCTCTCTCTGCATTGAGTTGCTGCTCCTGTTTTTGAGGTTCTTGTGAAGGTAATGGTGGTGCCAGGGGCTGCTGGTGTATGTGTGTGTGTGTGTGTGTGTGTGTGTGTGTATGAGTGAGTGAACACCTGATTTATGTATGTAGTTTGGCGTAATTATGCCTGCCACCGAGAGACTGCTGGTGGGACTCATAATGGCCTTTCTCTGTCTGTCCAAACAAGTTCTTTTACCCTCTCTCTCTCTCTCTCTCTCTCTCTCTCTCTCTCTCTCTCTCTCTTTCTCTTTCTCTTTCTCTCTCTCTCTCTCTCTTTGCTCCCCAGTCATATGAGCCAAAGTCATGAACACAGTTATGTTAATGCTGGTGATGTCTCACACATTATACTCAGTCAATCATCCTGCTCCTTTCTTTGGGTTTCCCACACTCTTCCCTCTACTCTATTCCTTTCTTTCCACCCTATATCTCTCTCTCTCTCCTACCTCACCCTTTCTTTCTCTCTCACCCTATCTCTCTCTCTCCCTCCCTCTCCCTATCCATCTCTCTCCTTCTCTCACCCTTTCTCTCTCTCTCCCTCTTTCTCTCTCTCTCTCCCTATCCATCTCTCTCTCTTCCTCTCTTCCTCTCTTCCCCTCTCTCTCTCCCTCTCATGCTCTCTCTCTCTCTCTCTCTCTCTGTCTCTCCCTTTCCCTTCCTCTTTGTCTCACATGTGTGTTTTGCGCAGTCTCTGACCCACGTTATTGCTGCCTCTCTCTCTCTCACTCACTCACACACACTCACTCACACACACACACACCCACACTTGAGTGTGGTAAATAGTGATGACATGAATAGACATCTGTGGGTATAGGAGGAAGGTTGTAGAAGAGCGCAGATGAACGATAAGAGGAGAGGCCCTGTGATACCTTTCCATTCTTCCATCCCACAATCTTTTGCTTCCTTTCATTCTCATCTCGTTTTTCTCATATAACCCCCCCATCCCCAACACTCCCTAGTCTCCTCTGTCTTTTTTTTTGAAGTCTCAGAGGGGGTTCACCTCGTTTCTTAGTGGGGCACAAAGCTGCTCTTTGTATGGATGCAAGAAGGCTGCGTCTGTGTCTTTGTGCAGGCAGGGGACAATGGAACAGGCCGTGCACGCCACCGGGGTCATGCCGTCCCACCTAAAATATACCCCTGCTGCCCGCCATCAAAGCCCGGTGTCAGATGGCACCCTCCGTCCTCCGCTGCCCTCCCCCATCGCCGGTCCTGAAGCCTCCACGGTGAAGGCCAAGAATCCGCTTTGCTTGGCGCTGAGTGGGGCTACTGGCCTACAGAGCGCGCATGATACCCTCTGTGGTCTGTGGACTTTTGCTGAGGGGGCCGAAGGGAAGTTTTGTGCTCTTTGTAGAGACAATAAAACAAGCCTCAAAGGCAAGACAACGTTTTTCAGAGAGAGAGAGGGTTGAAAAAATGAACTTTTTGGCAAGTCTACACACATTTTTTTTTACAACGAAGGGTGAGACTCTGAGTGGCAGCTTGTTGTTTTAAAAATTCCTGCAGTGCTTTGAAGATCAGTGGTCTCACTAGAAAAGCCCTGAAAGTGTACAGCAATATTGACACTTTGGCATTACTTGAGAAACAAAACTAAACACACATCTACAGTCGAAAAAGACATGGCAGACAAACAGGCAAAAATGCGGACACTTCCCAAGGTTATTAACTCTTAAGTCTGCCAGGTTGTTATGACTGACGGAAGGTTGTACATAAGTAATCCTGTCACGTAATAGGCATCCATCATGTTCCTGCTCGGCTCCTGCATGCCTACCTGTCACTACTGTGCATTACAGGGCTGTGCGTGTGTGTGTGTGTGTGGAATGGGGAGGGGCATCTCCCTCATCATATATAACATACCAGGAGTAGTGAGGAGGCTTTGGGGGCTAATCTATATGTGCTGACACATGATGTGGGTCTGGGGCTGAAGGACTAGCTCTTGTTTCAGGCATGATTAGTACGACTCACTCCTAACTCCACTCAAGTCTGTGGAGCTTGAGCACCAGTTACATCAAACAAAGACTCATTTTTTTTTTTTTTTTTTGCTGTCCTGTTAAATTGGTGAAATGTCACTTACACCTATAGGGTTCTAAGCCCATTCTGTTCTTGATTATTGGTTATCCTCCAACACTGAATTCTTACAGTGACGTCCACTGACGTGCTACAATGGAACAATACACATGAACTCTCTAGATTTCTGAGTCCTTGTCTGATATCGGAATGCATGTAGATCCCTCACTGAAGCCGTCCAGGAGTGAAGAGAGTGTGTGTGTGTGTGTGCATGCAGCTATCTAGGATATGTGATTTAATGCACACCTGCTCCTAAAAGGAAGCCTGTGTGTGTGCATAGCTGACTATGGCAGAGGTGTGTTTTAATCTAGCCTCTCTGAGAGGAGGAGGAGTCTGTGTCTGTTGCCCACTCTCAAGACATTTCACCTTTGCTGTGAGATTGGCTACCTGCCTGAATGCAGCCACGTTGGGATGTTGTGTGTGTGTGTGTGTGTCCATTTTTCTGGCAATGTGCTTCTGTTTAGCTTTTGAGTGTGACACTGTGTGTGTGTGTGTGTGTGTGTGTGTGTGTGTGTGTGTGTGTGTGTGTGTGTGTGTGAACTGAGCCTCCAGATGCAGAGTGCTTTGGCCTCTAACTCCTGAAAGCCCCTGCCGGTGAGCCCTGTTCAAATTCAACAGCTGTGAATGAATACAATAGGCACATAACCTACTACACATACACACACACACACACACACTCTTCGCTCCTGGACGGCTTCAGCTGCAGCTTCTATGGAGGTCTGTCTGTGAACCTACACACTATGAATACAATAGGCACATAACCTACTACACACACACACACACACAAACACACACACACACACACATTAGATAAGCAATTTGTTGTGTGCGGTGTGCACAGTTCAAGAATGCTTTTGTGCAGCCCAAAGGCAAGTCCCCTCAGGACCTGTGTCCCCCTCAGTGAGCAGCGTGAGGTGAGTGGCTGTGTTGGCCAAATGCCTCCGTGATGGTGAAGCCTATCGCCACATATCCACACCGCTTGGGGAGAGGCCTGTCAGTGATGGTGAAGCCTATCGCCACATATCCACACCGCTTGGGGAGAGGCCTGTCAGTGATGGTGAAGCCTATCGCCACATATCCACACCGCTTGGGGAGAGGCCTGTCAGTGATGGTGAAGCCTATCGCCACATATCCACACCGCTTGGGGAGAGGCCTGTCAGTGATGGTGAAGCCTATCGCCACATATCCACACCGCTTGGGGCGGGCCTGTCGTGCACTGACTTGTTTAGGTAAACATCATCCAGCACTGAGGAGGAGGCTCAGCTGAGAGTCCTGGAGATCTAAACTTCCTCTTGTTTGTTTGTTTGTTCTTCTATTGCTTCTGCTTTTTAGAGAATCAACAATGATTATCCCTGTAAATGAGATGCTCCTTATGGAGGTGTTTTATTTGAAAACACCAGTAAACAGTGCTTGGGGAATCACATATGTTCATGTAGATAATGGGCTTAGTATTTGTTGTGCAACAGTGACACACACTAAAGCCTTTCCCCCAACAACTTTTACACCTCTCCATCAGGCCATTCGTACAGCCTTCTGTTGTAGCTCACTTTTCTGTCTCTCTGTGTGTGTGTGTGTGTGTGTGTGTGTGTGTGTGAGAGAGAGAGAGAGAGAGAGACCAAGCTCAGAGGCTAATCTGCAGCAGTGAGTGGCCTCATGTGTTTTCTGTGTGTGTTTGCCTCAACTGGTTTTATAGCTGGCATGTGAGTTAGGGCTCCATGGTGTTTGTTGCTTTAGGGTAATGCAGAGGTGTGTGTGTGTGTGTGTGTGTGTGTGTGTGTGTGTGTGTGTGTTTGGTAAAAAGAGGGTGAATGCGTAGCTCTGTCTATAGCTGTGGGAAAAAGAGGATGAGTCACCAGAACTAGACAGTATTCTACATGCTGTGTGTGTTGGTGTGTGTGTGTGTGTGACAGTGTTTGTGCACTTGTGTGTGTGTGTGTGTGTGTGTGTGTGTGTGTGTGTGCGTGTGTGCGTAGCTGTGGGTGTGAGTGGGTGGATTTGCCTTGAAAATGTCCTGGCTGTCACAAGTGACTCAAAGGCTTTTAGGTAGGAGGAAGAGGAGGTGGAGAGTTGCAGCTTTGGTGTGTGTGTGTTTCTGGAATGAGGGTGTGCTAATGTATGTTTTTGTATTTGTGTGTTTGAGACAGCTGTTGATGATTGTGTGTGTGTGTGTGTGTGTGTGTGTGTGAGAGAGAGAGAGAGAGAGAGAGAAAGAGAGAGTGACTTAATTGAGCCATTGGAGGACTGCACTCCTGTCACAGAGGGCTGATGAAGCGCTCCCACCTCATCCATCACACACCTACACACACACAGACCCCTCACAGAGAAGCCTCCATAGTTCCCATCAGCTGTTAAAAGTCTCTGAGGGAGACAGCCTGAATCCCAGAGCCTGTTCCACCGAGCAGGATTGAGAGGTTAGCCAGATAAGTGTGAGCCCAGTCCCATCAGAATGTCACCGGCAGGGTCGGCCCGTAGATTTCTGGTAAGTAGGCCTACCAAGCAGCGTAGTTATCCAGATAATTCACTAATCCTGCTCTGTGGAATCCGTCTTATCTCGTAGAAATCCAATAAAGAGGATCTGTAAGACCTTTAGACTGGGCTACTGGACTAAGAGCTAGATCATGAGCTAGAGCTAAAAGTTGGAGCTGGGTCAGGAGACCTTTAGTGGTGAAGGAACTGGATCAGGTTATTGGAGAATGCTGAAGGTAAATGTTAACTGGTTCTATCCAAAGTGACAGGGACGTGCAACTTGGGGTTTGGGAATCAAACCCGGGTTGCCCAGTGGTCAGTTGAGCGACGTAACCTCTGCACCACCATGTGTGTAAGGGCACAGTAAACTGGGTGGTGTGAAGGATCAGGTGATGGGAGCATTTTGAAGGTAAATTGTGGTGAAATAGTAGCAGGCTACAGTGACCTGATGAGGTGGTGATGATCTTAGGAGATATAATGAGGTTCTTAGGATCTTAGGAGGGATGGTGAAGATCTTAGGAGAGGTGATGAGGATCTCAGAAGAGATAGTGAGGACTTTAGGATCTTAGGAGAGGTGGTGATTTTAGGAGAGATGGCGAGGTTCTGAGGATCTTAGGAGATGGTGAGGATCTTAGGAGAGGTGGTAAGGATCTCAGGAGAGGTGGTGAGGATGTTAGGTGAGGATCTTAGTGACCTAATCTGGTGTGAGGGAGCTGAGCTGAAGAAGATGGCAAAAAGGAGAGATGAGTTGTGGAGGCAGAGGAGTTCATGCAGACATCACATGAGGGACAGAGAAGAAACCTCTGCTTTGAGACAGTTAGAGAGAAAAAGAGGGAGACAGAGAGAAAGAGAGAGAGTTTGAGGGAGAAAGAGGGATTTGGAAAACAGGGAAAATATTGGAGGGATTGGAAAGGCAGTAAAGAGGAGGGGGGGAGGGGGTGTCTGAAAGAGAGAAGAACAAACAAAAATCTCTGCGAAGGAGAGAGTGACAGAGAGAAAAAGGAGTTTGGCCCAGCTTCCGTGCTGTGGATCTGCAGTGGTGTGGAATGTGCCAGAACTAGACTGTTGATGAGTGCAGATGGTTCTTATCCACAGGTCACATGACCCTCTCCCTCCGAGGTGGCCCTGCATGGGCTGATGATAATGGAGCTATGTGCTTTTCATTTCACACTGTGGAGGAGAGAACAGGAGAGAGAGGGAGAGAGAGAGAACGGATGAGAGGCAAGGAGAGGTGAAATTATGGAGTCTAATTATTAGCTCTCTCTCTGCATGTTCACCTGTTTAATTTGAACAATTTTGAATTTTGTGTGTGTGTGTGTGTGTGTGTGTGCACATATATGCATGGAGCTGTGGTGTGCGTGCGTGTGTATATATGTGTGTGTGTGCACGCATGCATGCATGTGTGAGTGCATAAATGTGTGGAGCTGTGGTGTGAGTGTATATGTGTGTGCGTTCGTGCACAGTCCTTTTTTTGCAAAAAACGATAAGTCACAGCCATCCTGGAAACATCATCTGCAGCAGCCTTTGACTTTGGAGACAGAACAGACATCTGCTCAGTAGGACTCTAGGAGGACCACAAAGAACTCATTTCCTGCTAGCTGTGTGTGTGAGTGTATGTGTGTGAGTATTTGTGTGTATGCGCATGTGTATGAGTGCGTGTGTTCGTGGGGGTGTGTGTGTGGGTGCGTTTGTGAGTTTGTATATAGTATGTAGCAAAGCTCCAGAGGGAACAATGGGAGACGCATGAAGCAGAGTACTTGGAATTAGAGTTGAGAGAAGTTCATGAAATTACAACAAGAGGCTTCAAAAAAATTCAATTCAAAAAGAAATGAATAAACATTTAAAAAGTGCTCATTAGGAAATATTTGAAAAGAAGTCTTTTCTGCTGGTGCGTGTGACGTCAAGGAGTCTCTTGAGTCCAGGGCATGGTTCAGGCACCTCCTTAATGGGCTCACTCAGGCCCTGGACACACGGTGGGCTCAGAGTGGGAAAGCTGTCAAAAACATAGGGAAAAAAGTCATGATGCAAAAACTCTGTCTTCTCCATCCACACTTGGCTGCTTTAGCCGGAGTTTTCAGAAATCTCTACTTTGGCTCGAGTACTAAGCAGGCGGTTTCGGTGACTGCTCTTAGTTCTGCATCAGTTTCAGTGGCCAGTCACTTCCTCAAGCACGTACTTCAACTTCTCCTTAAGGGGGCGTCAAACATGAGTCCTGGAACTTTCCAGGGATATTCTCTTAATTGGGTGTCCCCAGCCCTTTCTCAAGCCCTGTCTTCTCTTCGCCTTATTCTTCTTATCTAACACAACTCTTTATTCCCTCTCGCTGTCTCTCTCTCTTCCCTTCCTCTTTCTTTCTCTCTCTCTCTCCCCCCTTCCCTCCCTCCCTCCCTCCCTCTCTCTCTCTGTCTCTCTTTGTCTCCCCCCTTCCTCTCTCTCTCTCCTTCTTTCTCTCTCTGCATGGTGAGACTTTAAAGAGTAGATATGAAAGAAAGGAGGGTTGCTGAGAACAGAGACAGATGTATGAAGTCCTGCTGTCTGATGTTCCTGTCTCTGTCTATGGGAGTAATGGACCTGAGGAAGTACCTGTGTGTGTGTGTGTGTGGTGGGGGGGGGGGGGGGGGGGCGGCGTACTGGTCTAAGAGTTTGACGTGTGTTTGTTACAAGTGTATGTCGTGCAGGACAGCTAGCCAGTCCGTCAGGGGCAAGGACATGACTTTCTCTCACTTACTCACTCGCTCACACACATACACACACACTCTTACAAGCATAATGTACTTGCATTATACCATTACACACACATATACAAACAGTATTACTGAAACCCATACTAATGGACTTGCATGCAAATATTATGCTGATACACACACACACACCCAGTGAATCTTGAGAACTCAAATCTTTGAGTTTACAGACACCATAGAGAGCTAATGGACTAGTGTGTGTGTGTGTGTGTGTGTGTGTGTGTGTGTGTGTGTGTGTGTGTGTGTTGTGTCTGCATGTCTAAAGCTGAATATTTACTTGTCTGAATGTGTTTTTCTGCTGGCTGCTGCTATTTAAAGGGACTGCAGTGGGCAACATTCCTTTCCCACTCGTGCTGCTGATGGCACTGTGTGCAGCGCTGGGATTGTGGAGCCGGGGACAAAGACAGAGACGTAATTGCTATGCGTCAGAAAGACACACACAGACACACACGTACACACATGTACTCAACCACACACTTCCTCTCTGTCACACATTGTACACACACACACTCCAACAACTGCACACACATAGATATGTGTAAACACACACTCATACACACATCTACACACATGTACACAAACACACACTTCTTCTCTGTCGCACTTATTACACATACTGCACACACACACATAGATCCGTGTAAACACACACAGACGCACAGTGTGACTCATCCTTTGGCATTACATGCGGGGGTGGTGGTGGTGGTCTTAGATGCGCTTTGCTGCTGAGCTAAAGAGGAACAAGATAAGAGACTGAGTCAAGACTGACACATGAATAAACACACACACACACACACACACACACACACACACACGGATCAGATATCTATGTGATCATAAGCACACTTTGTGCAATGTAATTTCATTTCTTAAACATACACAATATCACTTCATATTAGCTCACACACAACCCTTAGAGATATGAGAACACAAACGGACAAACCACAGAATATTCATGTTCGTTAATTGTTTTGCAAAGTCTTTGCATCCATATTTAACCTTGTGTCAAATGTTGACATTTAATATGGCCTCAAAAGAACCAAGCTCACATTTTCAGTGCAGTAAGAAAGAAGGATTTGTCTACTGTTGAGTCTGTAGCGGAGAGGGTAATTAAGCGTTAAAACCACACAGTGGAGATGGTTTGTCCTCAAGCGATAATGAAGATAATAATGTTGTCAGTTTTGTTTGGATGCTAGACTGACCCACACTATGGAGAGAGGACCCTTGCCACATTTTACTGATGTGTGTCCAAAACAGCTGGTATTGCAGTATGTGAGGTTGCTGGAGTGTGACCAAACACACACTCACAGACATACACACACACACACAATGTGAGGTTGTAGGAGCATGACCAAACACACAAATACACACACACATACACACACACAGAATGTGACGGTATAAGGACAAGACCACACACACACACACACACACTCACTCACTCACTCTGTCTCCAGCAGCACATGACTTTAGCAGAATGGTGTGTAGGAGCATGACCTTTTTTGGGGATTTGAGCTGTGTCATGGCTGAGGTGCTGAAACTCTGGAGGGCCCATCACAGCAGCACCTCCTTCACATCCACTCTCAGTGGAGTGTGTGTGTGTGTGTGTGTGTGTGTGTGTGTGTGTGTTTGCTTAGGGGGCCTCCTGAGTCTGCCAACCCATTGGGATAAATAGTGCGATTAGATCACGTCAGTGGAACAGCTCATCACAGCGGTTTGTGTTGTTGCTGTTGTTGTTGTTGTTGTTGTTGTTGTTTACAAATCCTTAGTCATGGTTTCCCAGGAGTGAAAATTGCTCATATGACCATTTTGGCATTTGTGATCACGCCGCAGAAATCCTCACTGTTCTGTCAATGTCTCTCATTGGCCGGCTTGCTTATGTGTGTGTGTGTGTGTGTGTGTGTTTGTGTGTCTGCGTCTGTGTGCGTGTGTGTGTGTGTGTGTGTGAGTGTCTGACACTGGCATACTGCACACTTGACCCCTGAGTGTGTGAAGAGGCTCTGTCAGACTGGAGAGCGTTCACACAGGTCTGTGAAACCACACCATGAGACCCAGATTCCACCTAATCCTGGGTCAGTCTGGCTCTGCTTCAGCCCGCATGGCCCAAGAAGGTGGTTGAGTAGCCACTGTGGTAACCGTCTGAATCCCAATGTCCCCTCAGCCCTCAATCCTTAACCCTCAACCCTAAAAGACTTAAAGGAGTAGTCCAGTGTGATTGAATCCAGAGCCCTATTTATCGAGGTCACAGAATACTGTGTGTAGGAAAAAGAATGAGAAAATATGATAGAAACTAGCCTGAATAGTGAACCGACAGCTAACACTAACTGAAATGGGCACAGAAACTCACTTTTAGTTTCATTGTCTTCTGGCCCCATTCAGTCTGGCATGTGTTAGAGGTTGTCTCCCCACTCTTATCTAATCTGTGCTTGTCTGGGCCATCTGTGGTCATGGAGATCAGGTGTGTTTGCATAGATGGCCCCGCCCAGTGGGGTTTGGCAAGCTGACGGGGATAGACACAGACAGGGTTGGCCTGAGCCAAGTCAGTGCCAGCTGTGGGCCAGAGTCGAGCATTGGGCATTTCAATGGAACAAAATACTATTTATTATCCAGTGAGAAACATTCTAAATTCTGTGTATCTATTCAGCAATAGTACTGTTTCACTCTGTACCCACTGGTGTATTGAAATTAAGTGCCTTTAAGTGCACTTATAGTGCCTACTGCTGATGCCAGTTGGCAGTCAGTGGCACTGCATCGGAGTCAGAGTGGGTAGAGTGGGTGCCAGACTGGCACTCGGCAGGCAGGTACCCAGAGGAGTAGAAAATGACAAATGCCACACAGACCAATATTTGTGAACGCTCTTTAAACCGTCTTTGCCGGTTAAGCTCACTGTAAATGTTTTCAAACGCGCACAGGCAGATTGAGGAGGGTGGTCACAAAACAAAACCAACACCTCCTCGGTTTAAGCACAGCTGCGATACCTGTGTATTGAGCCGACTGTATTGTATTGGGCCGAGCATCGGTACCACACTAACAGAACAGTGTGTTCTCCTTTACTGTATAGGCCTGACCGTCGGAACCACCGGTCGGTTCCACACTAACAAAACAGTTAATTCTCTAAGTCTTAAGTCTTGTCTTCAGGCGGATTTGCACTCTGTGTTCCAGACTGTGTATTTGTATTTACATTCCTCAGCTTTAAGCCTCCTCTTGCCAGGGCTAGCGCTCATGCTAGCACACACAACATTTGCGTCCAAGGTCAAAGAGTTGAATGCAGTCACCCACATTGCAACACAAATAAGCTTACATTGCCTTCAACTTCAGTTCCAAGTCCCTGCAATGTGTGTGTGTGTGTGTGTGTGTGTGTGTGTGTGTGTGTGTGTGTGTGTGTGTGTGTGTGTGTGTGTGTGTGTGTGTGTGTGCTGTTTTCCTCTCGTAAACCTGCAATGAATGAGGAGAGGAGATTCCTCCTTGGGGTATGTATCCAGGAGAGTGGTGTTTAAGTGCTTGTTTGGGCGCTGGGCTCCAGAGAGGATAGGAGAGGATGGTACAGACAGTTGAAATGTTCACCCTCAGGGTAAACACACTTGTGTAGTCCTAGTGGATGTGTTATTATCACCGTGTCCTCCCAGCCTGCCTCTACCCCCCCCCACCCCAATACTGTTTATGGCCCTGAGGCTGGAGGTTTTGCATTGTTTCTGATTAGCTCAGACTGGCTTAGCATAGTGTACTCAGCCATTCAGCCATTACTCTGCATCTCCTCTTGTCTCCTGTATTCATGAACACTCAGGATCTATATGCAGAAGTCACATCTTATTATCTGTTGTGTGTAGTCAGATAGGGAACCAGCCATGTTCCATAATTCATTTTCAGCCTCATTTGTATGGAAGGCTTGTGTGCAGACAGTGCTGTAAGTGTGTGTGTGCGTGTGTGTGTGTGTGTGTGCTGTCCAGAAATACTCTTTGACTGGGCTCATTTTGCATCTGCGGCGTCTGCGTCAGCCTGCCAGCATCTCCGTGGGATTCGGGGTGTGTTGATGGCCTGACTCACTCAGGGATCTGACAGAAGAGACCATTATAGCCTTCATGTGCTCACAGACTGAATGTGTGTGTGTCAGTGGGTTTCTCCTGGGCACATCTGGGAGCTCTGAACACTTCATGTTCATTCTGGGATGAGCAGAGTCGCACCTTTATTCAGCCTCGTCTGTCTTTGTTTGGGAGCACTGATCAGAGGCTTTATGTCAGTGTCCAGTGGCTTGTCAGACCAGGAGGTTTGGCATGAACAGGCCACATCCTTGTCTGATGTATTCGCTGGATGTGATTGACGTAAATAGAACAGAATGGACGTGATTAATGTCAGAGTTCCATCCTGGAATAGAATGAAATAGAATGACATAATTACTGTCAGTGTTCCATCCTGGAATAGAGTGGGCATAATTACTGTCAGTGTTCCATCCTATCCTATTTCGTTGGGTTTCACAATGATGCTAACCGATGTGGTTGCCAGTCAGCGCTTTAGTGGCCATACAAACGAAACACATTCCCCCAATGCAGAATAATCATTGTGAAGGAATGATTCAGTCAGGAAAGAAACCATCAGTGACTCCCTGAGTTCATTTACATCCACTTTTGTTTGTCATGAAAGAAACTACAAAAAGAACAACAATGGCCTTTTGTAAGTTCCACAGTGGACATAATCTGGACGTTCTCCAAGAGAACGTTTGTGTCTCTTAAAGTGGAGCTAGACATGAGCTGAGAGTGCATCAGTGGCAGTTTCTAAATGCGCTCATTCCTGGTCACAGAGGAAGATTTAAATGTCTAAGGCCTCCTCTGTTCAAATATTTATTTCACTGTGGAAGAAGATATGGCCTTCGGTTGCAGAGGTGCTGCGGCCTATTTATTCTTAGTCTGTCACCAGTTGCCAAGAGCGGAATGTAATTAGACGGCTTAAAGCTAACGAGGCCTGCGGTGAATTCCAAAGTTAACTATTTGCTGTTGTCCTTCTAGCATTGTATTAGTTTACACAAAATAAAGTCCGTAATTGCTCACCGTTTTTTGTTATTCATTGCACAGTATATTGCAATTTGTAGTCACACTGTGTGTGTGTGTGTGTGTGGGTGTGTGTGTGTGTGTGTGTGTGAGTGTGTGTGTGTGTGTTTTCTACTTTAGTATAGCACACAGTAAGGCACATACCATGTGACACACTCTGGTTGTGTTGGAGGGTGATATGGAATTAATATTTACTGTGTGTGTGTGTGTGTGTGTGTGTGTGTGTGGAGCAGAGGAGCCCTCTCTGTAAATTAGCATAATTAATGGATGTGTGGCAGCAGCCAGAGCAGAGATACGGGAGTGTGTTAACGGGCGTGAGGGTTTTTGTCGGAGATGCATCTGCCACTCGGCATGATGGGTATTTGGCTGTAGCAGGGCACCTGCTCCATGCTTTTCTTCACAGACGTTCATGCAAATGTGTGTATTTGTGTGTGTGTGTGAATGTGTGTGTGTGTGTGTGTGTGTGTGTGTGTGTGTGTGTGTGTGTGTATGTGTGTGAATGTGTGTGTGTGTGTGTGTGTATGTATCTGTGTGTGAATGTGCTGATGCGGTTGTGTATTAAGGTGTGTATTCCAGTAGACAGATTGAGATCTGTGTACTTTTTTCTGTGTGTGTGTGTGTGTGTGTTGTGTGTGTGTGTGTTAGAGGACTGACACACAGACGGCGAGATCCTGACCCAAGTTCAGCGGTTCATAGTGTGTGTGTTCCATATGTACACCAGATTGCCATAACTTTGTGCCAGAATCAGATTTTTTCCCATCCCAGAAGACAGCCTTGGCGACACAAGAAAAGTGGATCAGTACCTTCTCGTGACCCAACTGAATAGTTCTGATGGAACATAAACAGTCAAAAAAAAAACCTCTTGACATTTAAGCCCTCAGTCATGAACACTGACAACAAACAGGAAGAGAATAGGAGCAAGCTGTGCTGCCATGTGCCTGGAGGCTTTTAATGTGTCTGGTGGAAACCCCTCCAAAAGTCCTTTTTCAGAAGACACCCTGAGTCACAAAGATTGGTCCTAGGCTGTTACTTCTTCTCAAAGGTGATTGGTCCTAGGCTGTTACTTCTTCTCAAAGGTGATTGGTCCTAGGCTGTTAGTTGTTCTCAAAGGTGATTGGTCCTAGGCTGTTAGTTGTTCTCGAAGGTGATTGGTCCTAGGCTGTTACTTCTTCTCGAAGGTGATTGGTCCTAAGCTCTTAGATGTTCTCAAAGGTAATTGGTCCTAGGCTGTTACTTCTTCTCAAAGGTGATTGGTCCTAGGCTGTTAGTTGTTCTCGAAGGTGATTGGTCCTAGGCTGTTAGTTGTTCTCAAATGTGATTGGTGCTAGGAGGCTGCAAAGTACATATTGAATTTGATGGACTCTACAGTGCTGTAGAAAGCAAACTTCCAAGGCCAGCAACTCAATGCTATATTGTGTGCTTATCCAACACCAAATATCCAAATAGCATATCTGATACACATACTTAGCTTTTTACTACAAGACAAACATCTCTCTTTGTCAATCTTTCTCTCTATCTTTCTTTTTATCTCTTTCCCTTTCTCTCAATAGCCTTTAACTACATGATGAACATCTCCTCTCTCTCTCTCTCCCCGCTTTTATCTTTTCTCTCTCTCTCTCTCTCCCCGCTTTTATCTCTCTTTTCTCTCTCTCTCTCCCCTGGTTTTATCTCTCTTTTCTCTCTCTCTCTCTCCCTCCATTTTTATCTCTCTCAGTAGCTATAGCCCTGCCTAGCCTTAGTCCGCCCACCAGGCCTGTGTGGTCCAGGGCTTTGGCAGGCAGGAGGGGGGCCAAGTTGGCCTCTGCTGTAGGACACCTGCTTCGCTTGGCTCCGTCCGACTGCCACCACTGTCAGCACTCACTGTCTATCTGAATAAACTTCTCTGGCCCCACAGGGGGATCCTGTGCTACGTGGCTCCCAGCACCCCAAAAACAGGTCAACCATCTCTGCTTCTCTGGA
>PYXC01000815.1:955000-1060000 GCA_015244755.2 Tenualosa ilisha
CCGTCCGCCTGTGTGCTGTGCCAACGAAGCCCCGCCGTGCTCCTGCTCTGTGTGGACTGGGCTGTCAAAAGCCAATCAGGCCCAGTGAAGTGCATAATTAGGAGGCGTGCTGGGCCTGTGTGACGTCCCCTGGGACCCTCTGAGGATATTGATTGGATGGACGTGCGTCTCGCTCTCTTAAATGTCACACACCTATGACGTGCGAATGAGTGACTAACAAGTACCCTGGTGCCATGCTGCATGCAACTGATTGTGTGACACCTGTGGACTTGTTCCTGATAAGACCAAATTCACAAAGTCTGCATTTATCTTAAAGGAGAAATCTGGTGTGAATCAATCCATAGCTGTACAGTAATTGATGCAGCAAATACCAAATAGTGAACCGCCAGCTAACACTAAGTGAATGGGGCACAGTAGCTTATGTTCAGTTTCATTTTGCTATGCCCCATTCAGTTAACATTAGTCATCGGTTCATTTTTTTGGTCTATGACATTTTCTGATTCTCTTTCCTACAGACAGCATTCAGTGACCTTGAACAACAGGGCTATTGACTGATTCTCACTGGATTTCTCCTTTTACGAAATATCTTATATACTGTAGCTACCAAATCTTAGAATGTGAGGCATACAATAATAATTTTAATGATTTTATTTAACTTATTACAATACAGAAACAAACAGATTTGCAGAACTTAAAGTGTCAGTTAGCTGAGTGGACTGAGGGGAAGTTCTGGCCACTGTTGCAAGTGTGGCCTTGGCTCTGTGTCTCCTCCCCAAACCTCCCAGCGCTTGCGTTCTGTGTTTGTTCAAGTGGGGCAATGTGTGTGTGTGTGTGTGTGTGTGAGAGAGAGAGAGAGACATCTGTGAGTGAGGGTTACATAAGGTTATGCCGTTAGCATGTGTGCAAATGACGCACTGTATTGTATCTTTGACAGAAAGCATAATCAGATCTCACCTCACCTAAAGGACACACACACACACACACACACACACACACACACAGGGTACAGACCCACTGCTGTGTATCTGTATTTACCCCAGCAAAAGATGTAATTAACTATGGGGATGTGGCAGTGAGAGCCCCACAGAGGGAGACTGAGAGTGAGAGTCAGAGTGAGAGAGTGGCAGAACCCAGGCCACCAGTCCACCAGGCCACCAGGCCACTGGCAGGAGGCCCAGCAGGAGTGATGGCTCACTGGAAGCCAAGTCGAGCTGGTTTGCTCCCTGGGACACTCTGCTGAACACACACACACACACACACACACACACACACACACACACACACACACATACACTGGCACACCCTTTCTCTCTCTCTCTCTCTCTCTCTCTCTCTCTCTCTCTCTCACTCACTTACATACACATGCACACACACTCACACACATGCACACAAATACACAAACACACACACCAGACACTGAAATGGCCCTGGAACACACTCTCTCTCTCTCACACACACACACACACACACACACACACAGTGTGGAGCTGAATGCTACTGTCCAGCAGCAGCTGGGAATGTGTTGCCCGGTGGCTGCAGGGGACCTTTTGACCCCTTTCAGCAGACTGTGGGTTCACAGACACACACACACACACACACACACGGTGTGGAAAGACTGTGGGTTCAGGGCTCCATGACAGCGAGGCTGCGTGGTGCAGCAGGGCCAAGTTAAAATATTTGCCCCCCTGTGTGAGCTGAATATAAATGTGCTCATGACAGCGTGTGTGTTTGTGTGTGTGTGTGTGTGTGTGTATATATATATATGTGTGTACTCAACACAGTATCCCAGGAAGACCAGCTTGCTGTGTCTGGTCAGTGTGTGTGTGTGTGTGTGTGCTTGGTCTCTGAGCCATGGATCTCTGGGAAATGCCAGCTGTTCAACTGAATCTCCCTGCTTCTCTTTTTGGCTTTTTTATCCTCCACTCCACTCGTGTGTGTGTGTGTGTGTGTGTGTGTGTGTGTGTGTGTGTGTGTGTTTCATCCTCTGTTCCACTCATCTGTTGCTCTCTGTTGTCCTCGCTCTGCCTGTGGTCGAGAGACTGGAATCTGACTTCCTTTCCTTTCAGCTCCGGCCTTCCTCTTGTCTCCTCCACAGCCAGAGATTTTACTGGTGGAATGGGGTCTGGATTTCCCCTGTGTTGACACTCCTGCTAGATGAAAGTGACTGACTGCTTCATGAGTAGACACACACACACACACACACACACACACACACACACTTCGGAACCTGTCATTTGTCATTCCTACTCATTTACAGACTCCTAGCTTCTTCGTAAGCATAGCTGAGGTGGGGATGGATTTTTTGGGAGCGGTTTTATTGTGGTGGACTACCTGAGCACACCTGTAGCGGTGCTATGCAAAGGTGTGGTTGTCAGGTAGGGCTCAAAACAGACGGCACTGCTCTTATCTTGTTTAGTCTGCAGGCAGGAGTACAGTTTGGCAGTGGTGCGTTTATTTGTGCATGGCTGTACAGAATGTGTTTTGGTGCTTACTTTTGTCTTCTGAGTTGCAATCAGATATGACTGTTGCCTTGCAGCCTACATGCATATTTGTTCAGCTGGGCAAACACACAAAACGAATCCAAAGCATTTTTTTGTTTTCTTTGACTTCCTGGAAGGTCACATATGTAGTGTTCCTGTAAAGCTACTTTTCTGCCAAGTGTCCCAGCACAAATGTCTCTCTGCCAGGGGCAATTTTCTGTTGCAGTGTGTACTATTGGATTGACGGATTTGGTGCTAAAAGTCTACACCAGGCATATATATGTACGCAGAAGTGAAGTAATTGAGATCGAGGTACAGTATGTTTGGTCAATTCCATCTGTAGATGTGACAGTATGTGCATAATGGCATTATAATGAAGTGTCTTGGTTTTACAGGAAGGACAAAATGGATGTGTGATAAAGCAGTTTTGAAATAACTAGTCCATTTATAAAGTGATATCAAGACTAGTTAGTTAGCAATGCAGCGCACGTACCCTGGCCCTGGTGATGCAGTGGCCATATGCCCTGTGAAATATGACGTGATCAGGTGCTGGATGCTACCAAGGAGGATCTGAATGAGCTAATAACTGCTCTAGCTAACTATGGAGATGCCCGAGAGAGGAGACTGAGTCATCTGAACTCAAGGACAAATGAAGGGCATAGCTAAGGGAGGGCTCTTTTCACATTAGAAGATCCAGGTGAAGCTTGCAGGGGAAAAAAGGAGGGGGGGGGGTTAAAAGAAAGTGGGGGACTGTTGGACGCGGTCATTAGCTGACATGAGTCGAGTTCAGACGGCTGTTTGTGGAGGAGATTGCAGGGGGCTCCTAAGGATTACATCACTGCCTTCTTGTCATGTTGTGCACGTCCACTTGTGTGCTCACTCACACACACACACACACACACATACACACACACACAAACCATCCGTCAAAAACACACACACCTCAGGACAGCTTTCATGTCCCTGTGTTGCACTGCAGCAATAACCTGTAAATTGGTTTTCTCCTCATCGTCCTCCTCTGACTCCCTCCTGCCTTTAAGGGTCCTGTAGAGTCACCTCCTCCACCACCTCCACCTCCACCACTAGCAGCAGCAGTGCTGTCAGGGGTATCATCTCTCTCCGTCTCTGTCTGGAAGTCATGGCTGCTAGAGTCGTCTTCTGTGTGGGTAAAGGGGGTTTAGGTGATTGGCGCTCGTCAGGGTTTGTGGCGTCTGGTGTTCGTCTGCGCTGTCTCTGGACGGCAGCCTGGTTATCTGCCCCCTTCAGCTGAACCCTTCCCATCATGCCCTGTTTTTCTGTGAGTGGGGGCTGGGTGGAGGGGTAGTTGATGGCTTGGCAGGCCAGCCAGTGACTTCACAGCCTCACCTTATGATTATTGGATTTCTTACGAGGCTTTGAGAGTTGCTTGAAACTCTTGGACTTAATGAGTGCCGATCCTATTATGGGATGGCCCTGTGTTAGTCCTCCACTCATCCCAGTTTGTCTTGCCTAGCCCAAGGAGATGCTTAATCTGCTTTGCATGCCTCAGTGACCACCTCTGTCAAAGACCGAGGAACTAATCCAGTCCAATCTGGGATTGTGTCAGGTTAAGTGACAACTCTGGCTAACTCACCTGTCGGCCTACCTGATCTTCATCTGCTCTCCCTGACTGCTAACCAGAGCAGAGTAGAGATGAGATGAGCCATTTTCCATGGGAGACTGGCCTCTCTGCTAGTTTAAACGCGCCGTCCCTGTCCAACTGCCCTTTGTTGTCTGTGAGGCTAATGCACTACATCCATGACATGGGAACTACAATTGACAACATTTTTATCAGAGAGGGTTGGGCCGACCACCAGCGTTGCTGAGACATGATGAGACTTCTCTTGGGTATCATTTTGGCTTGGAAGCCTGTATGTGTGTATTCTGCAGGAATTATGTTTTGGTGTAACCGAGTCTCTGGCAGCCACGGTTGACAGGCGTGGCGCCAGTCATCCTTCCATGGAAACCATCAAATCTGCTTGTCCTTGTTAACTGTAATCCTTTTGTGGTATGTGTGTGTGTGTGCCAACTATGATCCCTTCATGGCATGTTGGCTGTTTGTTTCTTTTAAAGTTATTTTTAAAGCACCTCATGAGTCTGACTTCTCACCCCACTCATTTTTAGATGGTGACATCATGAGTGACATCATGAGTAATCCCCTATACAGCATAGAATTAGTGTCATACATACAGTAATGGTTGGCAAGTGATTTCTCATCTCGGATATCATTTGGCACAAAAGATGAGCAGGAGCTGTGTTCCCCTTAAGTGCTGTAGCCATGATCTGTGTGTGTGTGTGTGTGTGTGTGTGTGTGTGTGTGTGTGTGTGGTGGGGAGTGGGGGGGTTCTGTGACTCTCTTGTTAACAGTCAGGAATGCCGTAGGCAGAGAGGTGCAGCGGAGAGGCAGTAAATATCTCTGTTGGTGCCAAATGGGTGACGTGTGGCTCTCTGGAGGTCACTGATGTTTTGTTTGAACTTGCTGAGAGGTGTTGGGCTCAAACGAGGCCTGTCACATATCTATTCATCACTCGTTTGTTTTTACTTCTCTTTTTTTCTTTTGTTCTTTCTTTCTGACTTTCTCTCTCTCTCTGTTTTAGTTCTTTCCAGAATATGGCGCTCCACACACACACACACACACACACACACACACTCAGGGAATGGTGTTTCTAACTAGACAGATGTCAGCCAAAGGGGAAAACCAGCAATAGAATCATGTAGAAAAGATTAGTCTGCTTACAGAGAAGAAGAACTCATATAGATCTGTTCAAGCAGTCTGTCCTGAATTTGTGTGTGTGTGCGTGTGTGTGTGTGTGTGAACTGAAGAGCAACTGAAAGGCCAACTTAAGCCTTAGGGAGTTCTAGGAACAGGAGGCTTCACCAGGGAGGGTGGGGAGTGTGTGTGTGTGTGTGTGTGTGTGTGTGTGTGTGTGTGTGTGTGTGTGTGTGTGTGTGTGTGTGTGTGTGAGGGAGAGAGAGAGAGAGAGAGGGAGAGGGAGGGAGAGAGAGAGAGAGAGAGAGAGAGAGAGAGAGAGAGAGAGGGCAAGAGAGCTGTAAAAGAGATAGAGGATCCTCTCAAGCGAGTGCTTGGGTGTCTACTGTATACCAAATAGCATCAGCACATTGTGTGCAGGACTTAACAATGGTCTCTCATCAAATTCAGGCACCCTCCGCCACACCCAAATGTGTGTGTGTGTGTGTGTGTGTGTGTGTGTGTGTGTGTGTGTGTGTGTGTGTGTGTGTGTGTGTGTGTGTATAGAATGACAATGCTGAATGTGCCCTCACAAGGTGAAACTCCATCTAATGCCCCTGCTGGGACTGCTCATAAAAACATGGGCAGGTCTGTGTGAGGTGACTTATCTGAAAAGTGAGACGATAATGAGTCCGTAATGAGCTGAAATGAGTCCTAAATGAGAGATGTGATCGCTAGACTCATTTGGCTCCAACTGCACCTGCATCCGCACCAAACACGCTTCCTGTTTCTCAAGGACGAGTCGGGACACACCTGCTGTATTGCTTGGTCAAATCAAGATTATGAAGTCAATCAATATACTCTGTGTGTGTGTGTGTGAGAGAGAGAGAGAGAGAGAGAGAGAGTGTATGTGTGTTTGTGTGTGTGCGAGTATGTTCAGAAGGGATGGATAGGTTTCTAAGGAAAGACTCTGTCAGGATGAGAAATGGTCTTTTGCACATTCAGCACAATTCATTTGTGGTCAGTAAACCTGTTCTTTATTTCCACTGCCCTCAGCAAACCCCCCCCTAAATCAGACTTGGTTGGCCCCAGTGGGCTGGCAAACCAATGCAGGCCTGATGGATGGGCCTTTTCATGTTTGGCCACAGGGGATACAGCTCAACAGACATTTTGCACATAAGATGCGCATGTGTCTGCTGCAGCCACAGCTGTCTGCCTTTGTGCTTCTGTGGTTGGGCCAGAGGCATGTGTGTGTGTGTGTGTGTGTGGTGTGTGTGTGTGTGTGTGTGTGTTTGTTTGTCCTCTTTGCCATCCTGCTGTTCTCATAAGCCATGCTATGAGTGAGACAGTCTGGCAGATGTTGCCGGGCTTTGAGGCGTTATGAGCCAGCAGCACAGAGCTCCAGTGTGCAGACATCTTGGAGGGTGATGGTGATGGTGGTGGTTGCAATGGTGAAGGTCATTATGGTGATGGTGGTGGTTGTGGTGAAGGTCATTACGGTGATGGTGGTGACTGTAGTGGTGATGGTTGTGGTGGTGGAGCTGATGGAGATGGTGGTGGCTGAGTTAGTGATGATGATGATGATGATGATGGTGTTAGAACTGATTGACATATTGGCTTTGTTGTTGGTGGTGGTGGAGCTGATGGTGGCTTAGATGGTGGTTTTGATGAGGATGGTGTTCTACTTCCTGTTCAGTTCAGCCTCGCTCTCACTCTGCCACTGTTCTCTCCGCAGCTGTTGTTCTTTTTCAAGATTTGTACTAAAATGGTTCGACAAACACACTTAACAACAGAAGCATATAGACACAAATACCCTTAGTCCCTAAAGAGAGCGTGTGTGTGTGTGTGTGGTGCGTGTGTGTGCGTGTGCGTGTGTGTGTTGTGTTAGTAATTGAGCATGATCCAAGGTCTGTAATACAACACAGGGCAAAAATACTCTGCAGCAATATTTAGGGTGGATGGGGGAGTTCCAGACTTCTGTGTCCTGATTGCACAAACCTATTTTTGACTGTCACCAAAATGTCATTGACAAAGCACAGCCTGAAGAAGGTGTGTAAGAGAGAGGCAACACAGCACGTGATGTCAGGTTCATATGCAGCAGAGGACGCAAATGTTTGTTTGTTTGTTTATTATTTTATTTATATAAATATATATATTTATATATATGTTATTGATTTGTTTATGGTTTATTTGACAGTGCACATTAATAAACATGAGATGTGAATGTGCCAGAATGAGCCAAAACAGCAGTTTGACTGGTGTCCATGGACCGGTGTTAAAAGGTCAGATGCATATTAAAAGCTGGACAGTGTCAAATCCATCAGGCTGATTAATGATATTTGCAGTAGTTTGATTATTTGGTTAACCAAACAAGTAAGGCAATATGACTTGAATATTTAAAGATGCTTCTTTCGTTCATGAAAAGATGGAGTCTTTACTCTGTCTCTTGCGTGGTTCTGTTCTATCCCTGACTGATTGAGACTGCAGGATTTGAGCTGAAGTCGGAAAATTGAATTCACAGAAGTGGTGGACGAGGCCTGGGCTGTCCTTTTCACTGCGATTGAAACGGATCGCTCTCCTAGCATGGCTGTCAGGACACATAAGGCAGGCTGCTCGTAACTCTGGCCCGCCGAAGGAGGGAGAGGGAGGGTGATTGCATTGGGCAGCTCACTCAAGAGAAAGATGAGAAAGTCCTCATAGTGCTTTATGCTGCCACCACAAATTGAATTGGCCACCGCCGGCCGTTGGCTTTGGTATGTCTGCTAAGGTTTCAGACATGTTGGTTCTCCTTCAGGAAAAGTGACCCACACATCCTCAGTGGTCCTCATTCACTAAAGGCTTATTCAGACAATCAAAAGCACATGGGGAGCATGAGGAACAAACAGCAGTCAACTAAAAGTGCAGCAACAACAACAACAACAAGACCTTCAAATAAGAGGAGGACTTCATTAGAACTCAGCAGGCCTGATGGAGATGGTATGAGAGAGAAGGAAGAGAAATAGAAAGAGACTGCCTAAGAAAAAAAGAAAGAGAGAGAGAAAGGAGGGAACACAAGGGGAGGTTGGAGAGGACAGGATGCTTGACTGGTTTTTAATTAAAGATATGGTGATATGGTGTTTTCAATCATTGTCCAGTATGGCCCTTCAAATGGCTTCAAATGAAATGGGTCTCTTGAAAGCGTGTGACACAATGGTGTGTGCCATAGATTTCTCTCTCTCTCTGCAATGCTGTGTGTGGTGTGTGTGTGTGTCGTGATATCAGTGTACTGATCATCGTTTAGTCAAACGTATAAAAGACACATTGAAACCTACGGTTTAAGCACTTCAGAAAAGCAGAGAATGGCTGTTCAGTTAGTGAGATTAGAGTTCCTGTTGCTGAAAGTAATATTGAATAATGTGCTACTAATCAGTGATAGAGAGGAAGTATTTGAAGCGTCATATTTGTGTCTGGTAAAGGTTGCCCGATACTGGAGATGCTTGAAACCCTTCCCTTCCTGATGTTTCAATCTGTTTAATTAATTTGCGTTCCTAACTGTTTGTTTGTTTGTGTGTGTGTGTGTGTGTGTTGAGGCCTCTGCTAGATCTTGGTACAGCTGTGTGTGTGTGTGTGTGTGTGTGTGTGTGTGTCTGTGTGTGTCTGACAGATGGCCTCTCTCTCCTCATTACCACATTGCCATTTTCAGCATACTTGTTCACTTCACACTGCCAACCACTTACATCCTCACAACTGAGTGTACACCTGAGGAGTCAGTTGAGCAGTGGGTTTGCTTCTGCTGGGTTACATCTGGCCCACAGTCTGCCCAAATCACAACCAGATTAAGCCTGGATCAGATCTGGATTGAGCTGGATAGAACTGGATTGAGGCTAAATCAGAACTGGATTGAGTTTAGATCAAAACTAGACTGAGCCAAGATCAAAACTGAATTGAGTTTAGATCAGAATTGGTTTGATTCTGGATCAGAACTGGATTCAGTCTCAGATTGAGATCCTTGATCAGGCCAGGATACACTGTTTGTGGTCAGCTGTTCTAATAAAATGCAGATGTGTGTGTATGATGTCCAGCAGCCTGAAGCCCAGATGGAAACCATCCCATAAGGTCAAGGCTCCCAATCAGATCTGACCTGTTTGGACACAGAGTCTTAGGCACTGTCACGCTTCAGCTGTGGGATGTCTGGGAATCGACATGCAGTACTCTGTTTCCAGTCAGATGAGTGTTGTCATGAGTAGTTGTCATGAAGTGAGGAGGTGTCATATCTATGGCTGGGAAAAGGACTCTCTGACCTGCAAAAGGACTCTCTCTGCTGAAAATGATTTACTTCAGACAGAGACTGGGATCAGCCTCTGTATTCTGGGCATGAACTGCTCTCTGGACAAGAAGTTGTGGTATTGACTATGAGACTGTGATCTTGCTGGTAGTGTGCTATAGCAGTGCTGTCATTCTGGTCTCTATAGTTAGGACAGACCTGATTGTTGAATGAGCTGGTAGGGTTGACTGGGACATATCAAACACCAGTGAAGCTGAGAACTGACAAAACATCATTATTATCAGCCTGGTAATCCAGCCCTGTCCCCTCCTCAGAGTGCTCTCAGTTGTGACTGACTCTTGAGTGCACACATCAGTCTCAAGGTGTAGTCCAAAGGCAGTTATATTGGGTTGGCCCACTCTAAGTGGTCCAAAGGCAGTTATATTGGGTCGGCCCACTATATCCGGGCTGCCCCCTGGCCTTTTCTAATTATCTTGGTAATCACGTGGAGTTCACTCTTCATTTAAGCTCTCAGGATAGCCCTGTCTCATGTCTCCAGTGTGCCAGCTATCCTCCTTTTAATGAGAGAGATTTCTGCTGATCAGCGTTTACATGCAGAGCTGAATGTGAACCGGACAACACAAAGACTGAATATAATCTACAGGCCTTAGTGGACACAGCTCCCCTTGTCTTACGGGTACCTTCAGTAAAAATAATTGTGAACATTTCTAGGGCAGTCCCAGCATGCTAGTAGCTGAAAAATTGTGGGTTCGAATCCCATCTGCCACCATTGCGCCCTTGAGCACTTAACCCTAAGTTGCTCCAGGGGAAACCGACCCCAAAGTAATTGATAGCTGACACATGTAAGTTGCTTTAGATGATGCATCTGCTAAATGAATAAATGTAAATGCAAATCTCCAAATGAGAGGCATTGTTTACCATGTTGGTGGCCATGATACCTGTGAAGACAGGCCTCAGATGGCAGGGCTGGGGACGTGGAGTAGCTTCTTGTGTAAACTAAGGACAGTTGGGGGTCTGATGTTCAGAGAGGTTGCTATTTAGAGATGAATCGCTACTTCACCATGAGCTTAGCGGATTAATAAATTACCACATAATTACCACTTGCCGCATAAACAAATTGAGGCGAGCCACAAGGAGAATGAGGAATGTGTTGGTTCTGTGAGGTGTGTGTTTGTGAGGTGTGTGTTTGTGGCGTGAGGTGTGTGTTTGCCAGGAGGTGTTTACTGCAAGTGTTGAGGTGATTGTGGCCCCAGCAGAGGAGGTGGGAACTAAACTAGCTGATGGTGTTGAGAGAGGTGAGCACGGGGTCGCCACACCTGATTTAGTTGTAATGGAGGCCGCAGGGCAGGCCTGCAGAGGATTAAGAACCCTCTCTCCCTCTCCTCTCTAAATCTGTCAGTTTTTCTCTCACACATACACACACACACACACCGCCTCTCTTTCCCTCCCTCTCTGTCTCTCTCCATCTCTTTTTCACCCCTCCCATACCTCTCTCTCCCTCTCTCTCTCTCTCTTTCTCTTTCTCTTCCAGAATCTGTGTCTAATTTGCTAATCGGCTCTCTCAACCGTCTCTCATCTTTCCCCAATTCTATCTCTCTCTCTCTTCTCTTTCTCTTCCTTTCATCTCCCTCACCTTTTCATCCTCGTCCATCATCCTGTCTTTCCCCTCAGTTCCAGTCCTTCAATCCTTCACCCACCTCTTCCTCTCCTCCCCCCTCCTCTTCCCTCCCCGTTCCTTTCATCATTCTGGAAGGTTCCTGTGTAATATCTCCCATTCAAAGCTCCTGCAGAAAGGAATCCATGCGTGCCTCCGTCTGGTCTGTGTCCAACTGTAGGTGAGGACTCCTGTTGAGAGGGGAGGCCGGTAGCATAATGTTTGGCTGAACAGCAGAGCTCAGCATTTCATAATATTCTGTCTCACCGAGCCATGAATTCGCTCAGTGTGACACGCAGAAATAAATGAATGTCAACTGAGAGTGTGGGTGTAATACATGGAAGGTGTTGGCCCACTGTATAATATCATAAATAACAAAAAAAAAAATAAGTTTGGATCGTGTAACCACACAGGTTGTAATGACGTTAAATGAAAGGTCTTCATATCTTATGTTATTCATATCTCATTAGCAGTAATGTTATCAACCGCTAATAATCAATCCCAATCAGGAATTTTAATTTCTCTTGCGTCCCATCTTAATTACCTATCTCACAGGAGGCTATCTGATGTTGTTGTGATGAGGCGGCCCGCGTCAGAGGAGTGAATGTTAATATGGGAGCCCATTCCGCTGTGGGTCGGGGTGTGTGCAGTCATCACGGGAAGACACAGGCCAGATCGGAGCTCACCCAGCTCATGGTTTATTCATTGGCTGAGTTAACTGGCCTCTAAATCCTTTATGCCAGTGCATGAAACATTCAGAGCGCTCCCTGACACCTGTGGCTCGGCCAATCAGGGCTCTCAGCGCCTCTCCTGGAGAGTTTTAATTGGCTGGTCCGTGGGAAGTAATGGACCACTGGGAGGTGACCTTATGGGATGGGGCAGAGATGTGGGCTGGCTGTTAGTGTGTGCCATTCATTCATCTGTGTGTGTGTGTGTGTGTGTGTGTGTGTGTGTGTAGGGGTGGTCTGAAGACTGAATCAGTCATCACTCATCATCTTAGTGAGCAGCAGCAGAGCAACACAAAGCAAAGAACCTGTACACCAAATACACCAAAGAGGGGTGGAGCAGGTTAATGAAGTGTGTGTGTGTGTGTGTGTGTGTGTGTGTGTGGACACATACTGTATTTCAAACAGGTTGGGCTTGGAGAAGGGTGAGTAAACCAGTTGTTAGTGACCAGTGTAGTGGAGCTGCTCAGTGAGCCGGCTCAGAGTGGATAGACACACAAGAGGACGGAGGTTTGCTCTGGTTTAAAGAATCACTCTGTCCAACTCTGTCTCACTCTCCACCACACTACACTGTGTGTGTGTGTGTGTGTGTGTGTGTGTGTGTGTGTGTGTGTGTGTGTGTGTGTGTGTGTGTGTGTTTCTGGATGACTACAGAAATGTGTTTGCTACTGACACAGAGATTATGGCACATCATATGACACAGAGATTGTTCTTCCTAAGCTTGTGTTTGTTGTCAAATTGTAATAGACACATGCACGTACACACGCACACACACACAGGCGGAGATGTGTGCTCAATTGTGTGTGTCTGTTGTGTGTATGACCAGTTGTGTGTGTGTGTGTGTGTCCATCCATCTTTGTGTGTCCAGGAATGTGTGTGTGTGTGTGTGTGTGGGTGTGTGTGTGTGTGTGTGTACACATGCCCATGTAGTAAAGAGCTGTCTCTGAAGAAAGAGAAGAGTTGAGAGCAAGACAGCAGTCATGCTAATCCAGTTTATCTGTCCTGTCATGTGCTGAGCTCCTGGGGAAACTAATACTGCTGGATAGATGGAGCCTCGTGCAGTAACCATTAGAGCTTCATTACAGCTGTGCGCGTGTGTGTGTGTGTGTGTGTGTGCGTGTGTGTGTGTGTGCGTGTGTTAATGTGTAGGCTAATAGTGTTGTTTATGTGGATGACAATGACAGGTCATATATTTGATTTAAATGGGTTCTGCCTCCTCGGCCTGTGGTCTGAATTTGAATGGTGGTTATAAATAAATTAAACTAATCTTGTTTTGTGTCCAGTGTATTCCCAGTGTATTCTCAGTGTATTTTATACATTTTCTATGGATAATTAAATACCAGTACCGACTCATCCATCCATCCATCCATCTTTTAGATGAAGTCGGTGTTTCCTCTGTATGATTCTGTGAGATTGTTTGTGTTTAGTTTGTCTTCCTCCTGTCTTACTGAACTTGTTCACTAGCTAAGGAGGCTGAACTTCATATTTAATCATGACATCATTTTACACAAAGCATCCAACCCCCAAGTAAGGAATTCTATGCGTCAGCCAAACAGATGATTGAAGTCCTCTCTGAGCTGTGCTGGTTTGTGGATGCACTGAGAGAGGGATCTTTTGGAGAAGTAATTACTAGACTGGTCCCACCCTTAATCTCAGATTGATGCTCTTGGTGAAAACCAAACTATCTTATCTCTTCTCTAATCTGAGATTATGCTGTACTGTGGCAGGCCATTGACTACCCATAATAATCCATGATTACTGTTTGGTAGCTGCTAAAGTCATTTTTCTCACAGGAAAAGCGAGGCGGTGTTTTGTGTCTCGTCTCATAGACGTCTTTGACGCCCTCGAGGAACATTCCGTGGAACAGAACCACCTGTGTTTTTTGCACATCACTGCATGTGCCTGACATGATCTGTAGCGACAGATTGGAGGGCAGCCATCAGAAACCAAAATAAACCAAGTTGTTATGCACAGGCTGTGTGTGTCTACTGTTCCCTCTTGCGCTTTCTCTCTCTCTCTCTCACACACACACACATACACACACAATGCACACTGACATACGCTCACACACTGACATTCGCACACACACAAGAGTTAACTTTTCTCTCTTCAGTCTCTTTCCAAATGAAGTGACATGGAAAGTGTTAACTCTGTGCAACTCTATTTTAAGCTCCCTGTGTTCACCCACATGTTTCTGTCATCCTATTCTGACTGGCCTCTCAGCATCTTCAACAGGTTAAGCTGACTGGATGTAGCAGGTCTGGGAACTGTGGGTGGAGTGGGGTGGTATGGGTTTCTCAGACTTATTATCCCATGACTGGCCTCCCAAATGGGCTCAGAGTGAAGCTAAAGGTTCTGCTGGCTTCTACACCCCCACAACAACCTCATTCTCTGTTTCTGCTTGATGCATTGATGGTCTTTTTATGGTGAAGCTGTTTAATCCTCAATGACGAGTACGAGTGTGCAGAGTGCAGAACACACTCTTGTCATGTCCCTGTGTCTTGGAGCACTGAGTGTGTCCAGGGAGGTCCTGACAGGTCGTCTCTCTCCCACTCAGAGGACTAGAGAGATAATGACCTTCAGGTGAAATCCATACCCTGGGTGTGCAGTGAGGTGGTGTGAGGTAGAGAGTCGAAGGAGAAATCCAGTGTGAATCAGTCCATAGCAGCTAATTCTAAACAAATGCTCCAGCCAGTTAACATTAGCTGCCGGTTCACTATTCTGTCTATGTTGTATCACATTTTCTGGTTTGTGCAAGTGTGTGTGTGTGTGTGTGAGAGAGAGAGTGCTGTGAATAGTCTATGTGTGTGTGTCTGTATTATATATTTGTTAATGTATGCCTGCTTGTGATGTGTGTGTGTGTGAGTGCTGAGAATAGTCTATTTGTGTGTGTCTGCTTTATATATTTGTTAATGTATGCCTGTGTGTGTGAGTGTGTGTTAGTGCTGAGAGTAGTCTATTTGTGTGTGTCTGCTTCATATATTTGTTAATGTATGCCTGTGTGTTTGTGTGTGTGTGTTTGCCCGTTTGCCCGTGTTTTATCAGCATCTTACAGACATATCAAGGAACAGTCCCATCACCCACTCCTCATCCCCCAGGCTGCCTATGCCCATGCCCACACACCAGCCCTGGCAGCATTGTGCCACCCTACTCTGCCTATCCTGTGCCAACGACTATGCAATCTGCACACACACACACACACACACACATACACACAGCCCGCTAAAGTGCTCTGCAGAGGCCCCAGTGGGCAGTGGGATTTCTGCCTCCCAAGCAGATGCCTCCGCACCCCCAGACAGAGGCTCTGTCCATGTTTTCATTGTGGAGCGTAAACGAGATTTTACCCTTGAGTCTGAGTTGGAACTGGTGTGTTTAGCAGGCACATAGTAGGCTAATTATGTAAGCAGGAGAGTGAGGTTGTGGTTTGGAGTTTAATCCTCTGCACACAGACACAGATACAGACACACAGATACAAACACACACATACACACGCTGTTACTGCCAGGGGCTGTGGGAGAGACACATAGTGAACACAATACTGGCCAAACACACACCTGGCCTTAAGTAGTACCTTTTGTGTGGCAAGATCCGCAGGCTTTGAAGGAGATGAAAGATGTTTGCCTGGATGCCTGTGCCAGTAATGGTGGCGCCCCCTGCAGTTTCTTTCCCCAACCTCTTGGTCTTGTGTGGCTCATCTTTTTAGGCCATCTTTTCTCTCTGCCATCTAATTTTAAGAGCTGTGCCAAACAAATGCATAACTCTTCTTGCTGCTGAGAGGGGATGGCATTAGCTGTTGCCATGACAGTCATACTAAAAGCAGCAGTTGAAGCAACAGTAGTTTTAGAATAGTAGAATTAGCAGTAGCAGAAGAGTTGCTGGCAGCAGCATTAGCAGGAGTGGAAAATTAGCGCTAGAAGCATCATTAGCAGGAGCGGAAGAGCTTTGCTAGCAACATCATTAGCAGGAGCGGAAGAGCTTTGCTAGCAACATCATTAGCAGGAGCGGATGAGCTTTGCTAGCAGCATCATTAGCAGGAGCGGAAGAGCTTTGCTAGCAGCATCATTAGCAGGAGCGGAAGAGCTTTGCTAGCAACATCATTAGCAGGAGCGGATGAGTAGCGCTAGCAGCATTAGCAGGAGCATTAAGAGGGACTGAATGGCACAGAGTCAGAGCAGTGGCTTGATTATCAGCAGAGCTGTGGATGAGGGGTTGAATCACTCTGTAAATAACCAGGGGTGGGTTGGGGTGGAGAGGGGGTGTTTTGCCCATCCTCCAATAGCATGTGTGTGTGTGAGAGTCTTGATGGCTGAATGACGACACCTGGCGTGATGCTCTCATTCCTTCCCATCACTAGCAGTGTGGGAGCCATAGACACACGCACACATGCACAAACACACTGATCCCCATCAAAGCTCTGTGTTGGATGCATGTCTGTGGATGAAGCTGTGGCATATGGCCTGTGATGGCTTTGTGATGGTTTTGAATGAAGTCTCTAGCTGGATCGGAGCCATTTGGGATGGTGTGGGTATCAAAGCCGTTGGAGTTGGCCGCCGTCAGCGTCCTTATATCCGTGCCACTGCCAGGTCCTATCGCCAGTAGCGCTGGGAAAGGGATTCGGAGGCTGGAATGCGGCAAATTTGGATTGCATGGAATGCAGACATCTGCAGTTACAAAATGCACTTTGCAGGCTTTGACTGTGCGTCTCAGGAGACCCCAACAGATAGCACAGTAGTTCAGAAAGCAGAGGTGGACATAGTTAAGTTCACATAGCCTCCCTCTCAGAGAGCTGAGCTCAAGCCCTGACTACGTGTGGCCCATGGGCCCATAATAGCAACCTGTGGTTACTTCCTCAATCCCAGCCTCCATCTCTCTCTCCCACCTGCCTTCTGTCAGTCTCCACTTTCTCTT
Organism: Tenualosa ilisha; assembly: GCA_015244755.2. Lineage (NCBI taxonomy): Eukaryota > Metazoa > Chordata > Actinopteri > Clupeiformes > Clupeidae > Tenualosa > Tenualosa ilisha. The sequence goes on from PYXC01000815.1 coordinate 971,739, forward strand.
CTTAGAGTAAAGGCCAAAGCTCCTTTTAAAAACCTGTATAACTAACACCACTCACATATTTGATCTTCAGTCTCGAAGGCTGAGCCTGGGGAGGAAATCCAGATGTTTTACAATAAACCTGAAAGTTTCCGAAGTAAACTGAAAATCTTTTCCCCTTCTTTTAACAGCAGTGGTGTTAAATATCCCTAACACCCACTGGCAAACACACACACACACACACACACACACACACACAGACCAGTAGCAGGTCTGCTGTGAATCATTAAAATCTCTAATCATTTACGGGAAATGATATGGGAAAAACTGCCTGTGTCTCCCAGGTAGCACTAAGATGTGTTTGTGGCTTGTAACCATGGCGATCTGCACTCACCCCTGAATGCTGGGTGGGGTGGGAGTGGGAAACATAGCGGGAGAAAGAGAGGAGGAGGAGAGAGAGAGAGGGGAGAGAGAGAGAGAGGTGGAAGGAAAAAGAGAGGTGGTGGGAGAGAGAGAGGTGGCAGGAAAGAGAGAGGTGGCAGGAAAGAGAGAGGTGGATTGAAAGAGAGAGGTGGAGGGAAAGAGAGAGGTGGAGAGAGAGAGAGAGAGGTGGAGGGAGAGAGGTGGAGGGAAAGAGAGAGAGAGAGAGAGAGAGAGGTGGATGAAAGAGAGAGGTGGAGGGAAAGAGAGATGGATGAAGAGAGAGGTGGATTGAAAGAGAGAGGTGGATTGAAAGAGAGAGGTGGCAGGAAAGAGAGAGGTGGAGAGAGAGAGGAGGTGGAGGAAAGAGAGAGGTGGCAGGAAAGAGAGAGGTGGAGAGAGAGAGGGGTAGAGAGAGGGGAGGAAAGAGAGAGGTGGAGAGAAGAGAGGTGGAGGAGAGAGAGGTGGAGGAAAGAGAGAGGTGGAGGGAAAGAGAGAGGTGGAGGGAAAGAGAGAGGTGAAGGGAGAGAGAGGTGGAGAGAGAGAGAGAGGTGGAGGGAGAGAGGTGGAGGGAAAGAGAGAGGTGGAGGGAGAGAGAGAGGTGGAGAGAGAGAGAGGGGGAGGGAGAGAGAGGTGAAGGGAGAGAGAGGTGGAGAGAGAGAGAGGTGGAGGAGAAGAGAGGTGGAGGAGAGAGGTGGCAGGAAAGAGAAGGTGAGGGAGAGAGAGGGAGAGAGAGGGTGGAGGGAAGAGAGAGGTGAAGGGAGAGAGAGGTGGAGAGAGAGAGAGAGGTGGAGAAAGAGAGAGAGGTGGAGGAGAGAGGAGAGAGAGAGAGAGGTGGAGGGAGAGAGAGGTGGAGGAGAGAGAGAGGTGGCAGGAGCGTCAGTAGCAGCAGCTGCTGCAGAGGCCGTGGTGAAATTAGTGCACACAATACTGTCCACCTGGGATACACACTTTAGCAATGTCACCCTCACAGGGTGTGTGTGTGTGTGTGTGTGTGTGTGTGTGTGTGTGTGTGTGTGTGTGTGTGTGTGTGTGTGCATGTGTGTGTGTGTCTGTGCGTGTGTGTGATAAGACAGACAGGAGTGAGGTGGGCAGAGGGGTGACGATGCACATCTGGCACCTCATTCCTGCAGCTCAGGCTCTTGGCACATTAGTCCTTGCTGTGGTGTGATCTGCGTCATGCTGCATAACCTCACCTAGGACTGCCAGTAAACATGCCTCATCCTGCTCCTGAACGCTGACAGATCCCAAACCACTACTGGGCCTCAGGTCCAGCAGATCCCAAACCACTACTGGGCCTCAGGTCCAGCAGATCCCAAACCACTACTGGACCTCAAGTCCAGCAGATCCCAAACCACTACTGGACCTCAAGTCCAGCAGATCTCAAACCACTACTGGGCCTCAGGTCCAGCAGATCCCAAACCACTAACTGGCCTTAAGACCTGCAGATCCCAAACCACTACCGGAACCCAATTTCAGAAGATCCCAAACCAGTAACGGGCCTCAAGTCCAGCAGATCCCAAACCACTACCGGAACCCAATTTCTGCAGATCCCAAACCACTAACGGGCCTCAAGTCCAGCAGATCCCAAACCACTAACGGGCCTCAAGTCCAGCAGATCCCAAACCACTAACGGGCCTCAAGTCCAGCAGATCCCAGGCTTCCCAGGGAAGGAGTTGTTTTGACTTTGAGTGTATGTGTGTGTGTCTGTGCTGATAATAATCATTTTCAAGTGTGTGTGTGTGTGTGTGTTGGTTGATTTCATGGCCCCAAGGGAGAGGGGGTTTGAAATAAGCTGAATTGGTTTCATCAGGGCCCAAACGCATTGGCAGCTGTAAGCAAACCTCTCTGCTGACAAATGTGTTTTGGCTGATAGGATCTGCTGAGGAGGGAACAAGAGCCAGTCAGAGGAGAGAGGGCATGAGGGGAGAGAGAGAGAGAGAGAGAAGAGAGAGAGAGAGAGAGAGAGAGAGAGAGAGCAGAGAGAGAGAGAGAGCGGGAGGGCGGCAATGCAGCAGTTGACGTGGCTTTGTTGTCACGCTGAGCATCTCTGGTCTCCGTCAGCAAACACTGCTGCCATCCTGAGCGATGAGAAGAGGATGAGACAGTAGATGTGGAGAGTGAGGGAGGGAGAGAAGATGGAGGCGAGGTGGAGGGAGGGAGAGATATACCCTTGGGCTACTGAGACCGACCGCCTCGGCTTAAACTCCCTGTTAAAAGTACTGAGTGTACCCTCTCAGTTTACCAATTTATACCCTCTCATTTATGGGGACAATTCAGTTGTTAGATTATAAGGCAACACATCGGATGATGAGTTTGTGGGCTTTGTCAGTGCTCTTTATTCTCTTCTCTTGGGCAGAGAGACTGTGTGTGTGCGCAGCCATTGTGATGATGCGTGGTGAGGCTGCAGTACTGGGATCAGTTGGGATCGGCTAATAAGATATGACGAGCTAATGGCTAATTGAGTCAGGCTAAAATCTTGTTACTTCAGTTAGGAAGCCAAACATGAAGAGAATTTAAAACAAGATGGAGTACTCTCTCTGTGTGTGTGTGTGTGAGTGTGAGGGAGTGTATGTGTTTGTGTACGTACGTACGTACGTGCGTGAGTTTATGAATGACCCAACCTCTGTCTGTAACTGTGGACTGATCATTCTTTCATAGGATTCAGTGTCAGTGGCTGTTGAGAATGTGAAATTCCCATAAGGAAAAGACTCAAGGGCAACGTGGCTTATTTGTCCTCTTCACTCTCTGGGGTCGGTTAGGCATTTTCTATAAGGCAGAACATTATGGGTTCTATGGAGGAACAGTAGAAAGGAGTGCATATTATCTTTTCATGCCTGTCATTAGTGAGGCCCGGCATAGAGTGGAGCATGTTCGTCTCCTTCTACTAAGACACACACACACACACACGCACCTGTGGCGCTCCTAAATGCTGGGTTGTGTGCTTGGGTGATGAAAGGAGGGCTTTGAGTGTGTCTGGGGGAGAGCTGAAGACACAGCCGTAAAAGGCCAAAGGCAGAGAGCTTTCTCTCTTTCTCTCTTTCTGCTCATTGTACAAGACTGGGCTACAGGATTACATTTCCCCTGCTCAGCGGAGGGGAGGATAGAAAGAAGGAAAAAGAGAGAGAGGGAGGGAGAGAGAAAAAAGGGAGAGGTGTTGGGAAAGCTGGAGAGAAAGGGAGAAGAGGGAGAGAGAGATAAGAGAATGGAAAGCTGGGGAGGAGTGGAGAGGGAGAGAGAGATAAGAGAATGGAAAGCTGGGGAGGAGTGGAGAGGGAGAGAGAGATAGAGTTAGAAAGAGGGAGGGAGAGAGGTCAAGATAGAGAGAGGGTGTGCTGGTAGTGGCAGTGGAAGAGAGAGGGAGAGGTGGAGATAGAGAGAGGGTGTGCTGGTGGTAGAGGGAGGGAGAGAGTGAAAGAGAGGGAGAGGTAGAGATAGAGAGAGGGTGTGCTGGTGGTAGAGGGAGGGAGAGAGAGAGATAGAGAGAGGGAGGGAGAGAGAGATAGAGAGAGGGAGGGAGGGAGAGATAGAGAGGGTAGCCTAGTGGTTTGGCTGGCACTGCACTTTTCCAGAGCCGTTATCTGTGTCAATTTATCTCTGGATTTATTTGTGTCTCAACAGAAAATGGAGGTCAGAGAGGTTGAGTGATACTGTAATGTCTTAGTCTTCATACTTTGTGTGTTTACGTGTGTGTGTGTGTGTGTGTGTGTGTGTGTGTGTGTGTGTGTGTGTGTGTGTGTGTGTGTGTGCGCACGCCTACTGAAAAAGTCCTTTCCTAGAGCTCTTAAGGCATTCCACCTTCAGTGCCCCTCCTGCCTGCACTTATAGAGCACGAGTGACCGGAGCTATATTTGGCAACAGCCACTCTAGACCTCTGAAGGTCAGTAATACAATAAGTGCACTGAGAATAATATATTAGACCCACACACACACACACACACACACACACACACACACACACACACACACACACACACACACACACACACACACACACACACACACACACACAGCTGCATTCTAGGAGGCCAGCAAACTGAAAGATCTAAGCATCCTCAGAGAGCACAATGTAGCACCAACTTCAAAGTCTCCAGGTGGATTTGCGTGTGTGTGTGTTTGTGTAGGGCAGTATAGAGAACTGTGTGTGTGTTGTGTGGTCATTTTCTAGGTGTCCCCTGGGCCTAGCTGGCCCACTGCCTGAAAGCCGGTGTCTGGGGGAGAGACATCTCTCTCTCTCTCTAACACACATGCACACACACACACACACTCCACCATACCACACACCAGCCTACCGCTACACGCCACATTAAACTAATAAACTAATGCAGTTATTCGCCCTATAAGGAGTCTTTTGGAGATACAACACACACACACTCACACACACAGACACACAAAAGATTTCCCCATCCTCAAACACATACACGTCCAGACAAAAACACACACGCAGGTGTGCGGGAGAGAAAGTCTAAGCTTAGGCCTTGGTTGTATAAGCTTTAAGACCATAATTGCTAGTCATTGTATATGTAAGCCTTTAGGTGGAGTAAACTGTAGGCCATTATATGCCTCTCTGCTATGCAGTTGAAAGGGCTTCAGTCAGCCTGCTTGTTAGAACCTGAGGTGACGCAGAAACACAAGCATTTAAGAGCACCTCTCGCTGTGACTGAAGAATCCATAGGTGCCAAATTGATTTAAGATGCTGCTCCCTCTTCATAGAGAGAGATATTCTCCTATCTTCCCCATCTTCCAGATAACACACTGGCTCCTACACTAGTGGCAAATTGACATTTTCCAGGAAGGAGCAATTTTTCCACTATCTCTACCAGGCTTCTTCAGATGCGTTATCCTCCCTCGGCGCCGTTATCTCTTCGCACAGCGTGGGCACAATCTGTGCCGCCACGGTTTGATGTTTAACGCGTGAAAGAGGTTGAAATGAATCTTGGTGACTGCAGATGTGCTGATGGCTTCTTGTGCTGCCGTGACAGAAAGGGTCCACTGGTTACGTTTGGAAGGTGACATTTCAATCTTGTAGCCTGGTATGAAGCTGTGCTATTCCTGTTAGAGGTTTATCGAATACGAGAAAGTCGTGACGTGAATATGGAGGTGAATCTACTGTACTGATATAATTTCTATATACAAGCTCAACTGTATATTTTGGTCCATGGTTGTAGCTTTCATTACTTGTAGTGTTCTGGAAATGTTTTTTGGATACATCGGTGTTCACTATGCATCTTAATATTTAAGAGATAAGACATTAATCATGGGATTTGATATTTCTCTCATAACTAATAAATCATCCCTCAAAGGAGTGTGTGTGTGTGTGTGTGTGTTTTTCAACTGTAATTTTCCCAGCATGCAATCTGTTGCCAACCATACAAGGCTTTGACGACAGTCATCATTAAAATCTATTATCTTCCCATTAATCCTCCCTGATTAAAGACACACACACACACACACACATACACACACACACAGTTGCTTATTTACTCTGCTTGGATGTCTGGATGTGCTTTGGATGTGGAAGGTGGAAAATGTTTTGTGACGTGAGGCTAAATTTGCTGTCATGTTGCATCTCAAACTGAAGAGAACCGATGGAACACATGGGTATTGCTCTGCATCATGCGTTTGAGTTGTGTTGTGTGCTCACACACTAACATTAATATACCGGCAAACACAATGTTGCTATTCAGCAAACTCCTCCAAAACACTGTCCGTTACTGCCACCCCAGGGTGCTACGAGAGAGCAATAGCTGAAACACAGTCATTATAGAAGATTTCTCTCTCTCTCTCCGTCTCTCTCTCTCTCTCTCGTTCTCTCTCTCCCTCTGTCTCTCTCTGTGTCTCCCTTTCTCTGTCTCTCTCTGCCTCTGTCTTTCTCTCTCTCTCCCTCCCTCTCCCTCTGCGTCTCTCTCTCTCTCTCTCTCCCTCTACTAGGCTGCTGCTGAGTATGTGAAGACTCACCTGCCTGATGCGTTGCGCCAGCAGCTGCAGGTTTATGAGCGGGAGAAAGAGAACAGCGTGCTCAACTACCAGGCCATCCTGGAGAAGCAGATCCTCAGCCTGGACAGGGAGATGATTGACAAGCTCTCAGAAAAATATGATGAAGCAGGTGAGGGCCACACAAAGGTTCCAGGAACAGCACCATGACAGACATCAGCCTTTAGCTGTTGTATTTCACCACATCTCCTCTCTGGAGGACACTAAGCATTATGTGGTAGTGTGTGTGTGTGTGTGTGTGTGTGTGTTTGTGTGACGGGTGGGGGTTAATTCCTTTGGAATGTCATAGTTGTTGTTTGTTTTCTTTCCAAACATAGCACAGGATCTGAATCCAACTGCATGGGAGACTGCACAGTTTTCCAAAACAGCCCCTCTATTTGTCCCCAGTCTCTCCATAGGCTTTGTTATTGTAGCATAGGGACGACTCACATTATACGCTAGTAATGCGAGCCCTCCTTTCAGAGACCTTCTGTTGCTGATCCAAAGCCCAGGAGTATTTGTTCATTTGTTGTTGACCTGTGGCTCAGAGCGTGTTTCCTTAGTGGAGAAGAGACTAGGCTCTCTCTCTCTCTCCCTCTCCCTCTCCCTCTCCCCCTGTGTGTGTGTGTGTGTGTGTGTGAGAGAGAGAAGTAGATTAGAGCCACACCAGGTCTATTCTACACAGCTGGGCCCTGAGTCATCCTAAAGAATAGCTATGAGGGACAGTGTCTAAATATCAGTAAATAGTGAAAACAACATTTCTCATCATCTAAATGTGTGCTGTATCATCTAATCTTCTACATGGATGTTTACTTATCTGTTCTAATGTCCTTTTGTATGGATGTCCATATGTCTGTTTAAATGTCTGTCTGTCTGTATGTCTGTATGTCCATATGTCTGTTTAAATGTCTGTCTGTCTGTATGTCTGTTCCAGGTACCACATGTCTGGTGGCCCTGTTGTCTGATAAGCAGCTGACGGTGGCCAATGTGGGGGACTCCAGGGGGGTGCTATGTGACAGGGATGGAAACACCGTCCCCCTGTCCCACGACCACAAGCCCTACCAGCTGAGGGAGAGGAAGAGGATCAAGCAAGCCGGTGAGAGCAGAGCACAGGGGAACACACAGCCCAAATCACTGAGGGTTCATTCCTGTGCCCTGGAGGAGAGCCACTGGGAGAAGTGGGCTTTTCGACTGTCATTGTGACCATGGGAAAGGATATATGGGCCTTTAGTGCCACCTTTTGGTCTAACGTGATATTGCCGCATAATGAGCAAGTCCACAGTCACATTTTGTTAAACCTTTCAGCCCACAGTTAGTCAACTTCAGTTGCTATGGCTCATTAGTTAGACATTAATTTAACTTCAAGATGGCTTTGACATTTTATTTTCAGGGAATCTATAAATAATTTTCAAAGTTTCAAATGCTGAGTTTTGATGATTTAAACAGGCCACCTGAGAGAGTATCCAGTACCAGTATGACATTTATCGAGTCAGTTATCATGACGAGTACAGTGCTACTAATAAATAACTATTTATCAATTCTGTTATCAATATCCTGCCCTAGAGAAGTCGTCTGCACAGGTTTTCAGTATCAGCACATGAGCCTGTAATGTGGCCTGTGCCAGTGTGCCCATAAGGACTTATTTGGATGAGGTAAACCACGTAGAACTCAGTCTGTTTCAATTGCATTTCCAGAGAGAAGAATTGCCCATGATCTCATGAAACTGATAAGGTCACAGGTATACGATTCCAGTAGATTGAAGCATTAGATTCTCGGTTCTACTTGATACTCGGTTGTCAGTTCCCACCATTAGAAATAAGTAATGCTAATTTTAACTTGTGTAGGTGTTACCTTGGCCTGTATTCAGACTGTTGCTTTGAAAGTGATTTCTAAGCTTTTGGGAAAATTATATGTGGGGTCGGTGTTGAGATGGTTCAGCTGGGTGTCATTTTACACAGAACAGAAGTATACTCTGTGTGCTTTGTTTACTTTTCAAGGCTGTGTACTGTGTATTCATTTTAAGGAAGCAAAAAAAAATCAGAAAAAAAAGTTGATATGTAGTGAAGTTTTTCTTGTTCCTGTCTCGATGTCTTTTTCCCCGTAGGTGGTTTCATTAGCTTCAATGGGTCTTGGCGCGTCCAGGGCATTCTAGCTATGTCACGCTCACTGGGTGATTACCCGCTGAAGAACCTCAATGTCGTCATCCCTGATCCCGACATCCTGACCTTTGACCTGGACAAACTGCAGCCACAGTTCATGATCCTGGCCTCAGATGGCCTGTGGGACGCCTTCAGCAACGAGGAGGCTGTGCGTTTTATCCGTGAGCGGCTAGACGAACCCCACTTTGGAGCCAAGAGCATCGTCCTGCAGGCCTTCTACCGTGGTTGCCCGGACAACATCACCGTCATGGTGGTGAAGTTCAAGGGGCCCGGCGGCGGGAAGACAGCAGAGCAGTAATGAGGTTGCTGTAGCAACAGGACCGACGGATGCCACCATAGCAGCCAAACCATCGAAATGAATCTTTATCCACAAATGTATGAAATTCAAATGTATGTATATTCATAGGTTAACTGTTCTTTTGTCTAATCAAGAAATGTTTGCTTTTTCAAATGTTGTTGTTTGAACCCACAACTTGCTTTCTCAGACAATAAATAAGGGAGTTTTCCACAACAGTTTTTGGCAACTCACAAATCATCTGATAGGTGAATATAGCTACATCCGACCATTCACACTCTAAAGGCCGTAAAGGGTTGCCCAAATTGGTGTACCGTGAGGCTGTGACAGTCACCCCCGCTGCAGAGCGGTCTGGTGAAAGTGGAACACAAACACCACCACCTCAGGAACCCTACTGCTAACCAACATGAGGAGCACTTTTTTATGATATGTTTATGATATGTGTCTCACGTCCTGCTCTGTGGAAAATTTTTTTCTTTTCACCAATTTGCTGATTGGCTGATGCATTCGACACATTTGGTGATGTGACACAGTTGGTGGATTCGACATCACCTGACTTTACCAGGCTGGCAGGCAGCAATGCATTCTTGCTTGAAAACACCAAAACTAACCAATGGGATGAGAATATGAAAGGGCTTTCAACCCAGAATGCATTGCTTCTGCAGTCGAGTGCAGCTGGCTTGATAAAGTCAGGTAAAGTCGAATCCACCTATTCACTCCTGTGTGCTTCTCCCCAGTGGTAGATCCTTAGGCCGTGGCTGTGCTTGTTGTACGCTAAAGAAGAGAAATGCCACCCCTATGCAGCCTCCCCCTGCCCTGTGTCCTGGCCGGGGTACTAGGGCACGCAGAAGGAGAAATGTGTCAGGTTGAGGAATCATTCAGATGAGTTCTAGAATTTGCTCAGCAAATGCACAAATCTTCAAAATAGGTTCTCTAAAAGCTGCATTTTTCACAGTGCTTAGTGTAATTGGTATTATCAATTGTAAACCATGTATTCATGAAAGCAAGTGATTTGATAAGACAGATTGTTACCTTACTTACTTTTGAATGTATAATGTTATGTTTTTGGCAGAATATCAAATGTAGACCAAGTATGATTTTTTTTTCCTTATAAGATATGGTGTAGGTAGCTACAATCTAACCTTGTAAAAGAACTGAAGAACCTGAACATGTTAGGAGATAATAGAAAGGTCTACTATTATCATAAAGTACTGACAGTGTAACATTTTCAAACATCAAGCTTCACATTGTATATACAGGTCACTACAATTTCATATCTTTTCTCTTAAGTAAGTATTTTTAATACATCATGTGCATTTAATGGGGGATTTAGCAAGTGCCAGACTATTATGTAATTTGAATGACATTCAGGTTCCATTTCATTGTATTTTTGAGACTGTCCTCTGACAGTTTTAAAAACAATACTACGTAAAAACAAAACCACAAAGGTTATTGTGATTGTCTATACATGTATTTGTAAATGTAAATGCATAACAGAGAAATTCTTTGCATTTGTATATACACTGAAGTTTGAAGTGGTTCTTATCAGAAAAGAGAAGTCACTGGGACATGTTTAATGCATAGTCCTGGAAAACACTTTTTAACACATCATTGGCCATCGGTACACAAGAGTATTAGTCCCCTGGGTTAAGTTAATGTAGTATACAATAATATAAAACAAGAATAAGATAACACATGAATGGGATATGTTTGTGCTGCCTTATATTCCACTGTTAGATGTTTATTTGTAATATCTCATCTTTATAGTGTCTTGTATGTAGAAAGGGATAGAAATTTCAAATCCTTCAGTTTGACTTGCCTTTCTTTTGAGATGAATCCCAGCATAACAGGGATGTGATTTTTGAAACATTGCAGTGCTGGTAGATTTATGTGCAATTTGTACCAAAATTGAACTCAATGTTACACATCTAAATGTCAAAACCTAGGGTGTGTGTCTGTGTGTGCATGAGTGTGTGTTTTGGGGAGAAAGGCAGTGTATTGACAAAAACCTTATGGCCACAGTGTTTTGTGAAACTGTAAAACAAATAACCTTGTTCAAGCTGAATTAGGAGGATGTTGATAAACAACCATCAGAAGCAAGATGGTTTAACAGTTTTTTCATAGCCTTTCGTTATAGAAACATTGACATTTTCAGGAAATTACACTGTCCCTTATCATTTTAACCGTAGAGTTCAGCGAGTATAATTTGTGGGAGCCTACGTGTCAGGAGGAAAAAAACATCTTCATTGTTACACTTGGAATTTTATACAATGAGGTGAAACTCTGTGTTATGATAGTTTATGTGGACAATATCTCAACCAGGTGTCATGTTTCCATTGGAAAACAGATTGCATTTTCTTCACCCTGGCAAATGACAGGGATTTTTGACAGCGACAAGAACAAATCAACCTGCATTTGTTTTAAATATATTTCAAAAGATGTGGCTGGCTGGCAGGTGCCAACAACAACAAAAAACATCTCCTAAGCACAGGAGTTAGTGAACCGAATGTAAATATTAAATTTCACTGACAGAAATACAATTCTTGAAAAAGCAATGCACCAAACCCTGGCTGTTTAGTTAAATAGACACAAGGGTCGGTATGTTTCTATGTGTATTTTTTTGGATGTATATTCTTCCAAATTAATTACTGTGTTGCAGAATGTTTGTAGAGTTTCTTTTTTTAATTTAAAATTTTTAACAGATGTTTCTTTGTGAAAACAAAAAGCTCTGTGGATTTTAATATGAAGTCAAAATGATCAGACTGTAACAATAAAGAGACTGATGATGTGTATTTATGAGTCTTTTAGCCTTTTATGTGAGGTTGCACTCCTTATTTATGTTTTATAATAGTTTAGATTTATTACATTTGACATTTCAACTAAAAAATTGTCAAGGCCTAACCATTATGATACGTTCACTGAACAAAACTTACAACCAAACAAAAGTACTGGGCTTAACCCACACTTAAGAATAAGTCACTGTACATGAAAAATGTCATAAACAAAGACAGAAGGAATACTCAGATCATGTGATAGTTTGAGTCATTATTTCTGTGAACAGGGGGAAATGAATTGAAATGAGGATTAGTCTGATGTACTGGTAAAGAAGGACATGTCAGAAGTGGTGGCACTGATGATCAGTTCCGTGCAACCCTTGGGCTCTTGACTAAATGACACTGACGTTAAAAGTGTTGCCATGAGATGGGGATCTCCTAAAAATATCAGTGACGTCGCTATGATTAAGTGTGACCTAATCTCCTAGGCATCAGTCGCAATGGAGACAGAGTGAAGCATGAGTATGTCTGAGGTTATTATAGAACTTCCCTCTACTAAAGACATCTCCCAACAGGTGTCAGGCCAGGCCAGTCCAATGCAGTAACCTGATGCAGGCCAGTAGCCCTATGGAGCCATGTGATGTGACAGGCAAAACATTAAAAACATTCACTGTCAGCTGGGACTTCAGAGTGTCTCTGTTTGAGAGTGATGCTCCGGCAACAGGTTGCGTTTCTCAACAGACTGGGATCTGCTGATGGGTTGCCTCACGGACAAACATAGCTTAATGAGCTCAAATTAATCATGTTATTAATGTCCCGAGAGACGTGCAGATGACACATCATCATAACAATCCTTACTAACACAGACAGTGTAAAACCAATAATAGGCTATGATAAAAGGATAACGACTTTCTAGCCTTTCGCGCAAGTCAGTGGTCTGATATCAACACGACTCAGATTTATTAAAGTCCATTCCATTCACGTGAATCCAAATTAAGTGGCCATAGTCAGTTGAGTTGGCCGGTTGCTCTTGACACTTTTGTGCTTTTCTGACCCTAACACCCACTGGAGCTGTTTGTGCCTTACAAAATACTCTTCTTCTTGATGAAGGCCACATGCGCAAAATAAAAATATCAGCACTGTGCAGTCTGAGAAGATGATGACCTTCATTGGCATCAACCAATACTCAGCCTTATGCTGCAAAGCTATTCTCTGAAGAATCATGTCAAGAGGTCTGACACTCCACCAAGTAGGCCATACTTCAAAACACTTCAACACATTTAAAAATGGTTAAAAACAGTAAGAATCTCCATCATTAGAGCTTTCTAATTGTTATGGGTAAGGGACTTCATATGATTACTTGTTTATTTGTTCATGTAACCCATAGGCTACAGTTGACTATTAATGTTTGTCCATATCAGTTTCGCCGAATCCAGATGCACCAAATTACTTTCCAGTCAATGGAAAAGAAAAAGTATGAGCCAAGAAGAAGCAGGAATATGAAGAAAAATGAGTGACTGGGCTATTTTAGCTGGCCTGAATATGGTTGTTACAATGTCGTGAGTATATTGTGCAGTCAATCAATAATATATATATTATACACCATGGGATTTCCTGAACTTCAAACGTGGCGCTCCGTCCATTTTACAATCTGGGAATTCCCCACCCTTCACACGCCAGAGCGAGGCTGCGCCTATACCACCGGCATTCCCAGTATGCACCGCGGCCACACCAGCGAAAAAATACTCCGGTAACTGGAAAGGGCCGACTAAAAGCAGATCTTAACGGATAGCTAACTACTTGTTCGTTTAAAAGTAGAATAACATATATTACGAATATGGCTGACAACGAAAAACTGGACAACCAAAGGTTGAAGAATTTTAAGAATAAAGGCCGCGATTTGGAGGTAATATGCCTTACTCCCGTTGGGAGGTCTCTTTTCTTTCCGTTTGCGCTATTTTGTTGCTTTGGGTTCCGCTGTGACGTCGTTTGTAATATCCAGGATTTGGAACTTTGCACCTAGCCCAAACCAGGCCTCTGTTTGTTTGCATGGTTTATAAAATTGGGGCCTAGTTTCCAACTTATTGGCCTGGATATTCATCATTGCACAGCACGTGAAACATTATTGCTAACTATCTAACGTTAGCTACGATCGGCTAAGTTATCATTGCTAATGCAAGCAGAGCCTGCCCTTCCACCCAAAACGCCCTGCTTGGGACATCCCTTTCAACACGCAGTGCTGAGGATTAACTTAACATATTTTAATAGAAAATAACTGAATATACCTCATCGATATTCTACAGATTAAAGAAATGCTCAATCATGTATATTCTAAACCGACATCCGTCTTGTGAAAATCATATCTCGATACCAGCCCTCGTTCGATGGTTAGCACAACAAGCTTGTTGATGGAGGTTTCACCAGGTTAGCAAGCTAGCCACTAGCAGTCACACAAGCCCACTCTAATGGCTAACTTGCTAATACTGTGTAGTGTTGATCACAACGCGAACGTTATCAAGTTCCTTAAGAATCTACAGATTGTGATTGTAAATACAATTATAATAGTTAACAATTCCTTAACGACAATCTTGTGTTGACAAATCATGTCAATTCGTGTCAACATTGATCATAAACCTAGCTAAAGGCTAATGGCAAAATGAGGTTAGGTTCCCTGGCGCTAACGTTAGCCTATCGAGGCACGATTGCTAGTACACGAACGATGTATAATATTTAGAGGGTATTTGTACGCAATATGGTTATTATGCAAAATTCGATGTATAGTCAGTCGACTAACAGTGACTTTATATGACTATTTGTTGACAAAATGCTAATAATAGTTTAAGATTCACATAACTGGGTATGGCGTTGCTAGCTAGCTAGCTATCTACCCACCAAGGCAGCTAGTGATAAATGGGTTAGCAACTAGATTAACAGCTGGAGGGTTCGCAGTTAGCTAGCGGTCCATTAGTGCTACCATTTGCTAAGAGTTCTCATTATATATTGTTGACCAGCGGCTGTAATTAATGGCCGAGAGGTATTGTCAAGAGAGTTATAAGCTTAAATGTTTGAATTGGTTTAACACTTAAGATTAGTAGGCCCTGCAGTGAATCACGGCACTTCGGGTTGTTATGTAAATTAACCGGGCTCAAGCTGATCGGCTGTTCTTCCATTGTGTTGAAATATTAACGTTATTGCCATTAACGTAAATGATCAGCTCTTGAAGGCATAATCTACTATACCTTTACGTTATTGTAAACCGACGTTGACATGAAATGCTGCCTTTAGGTCGCAATTCTACAAAGTCTACTGGAGGTGGAAAAAAAAAACCCACAGTAACGTTAACCTTTCCAACAGGCCGCCTTTCGTCTACAGCGCTTGCAATGACTAGCTAGCCCGGCATAAAAATCTTTTCTGATATGTGTAACATGCACTTAAAAGGCATGTTCTCGCTAACATGATGCGGTCTATCTCAAGTCACAATACTTTGAACCTTTGTGCAAGTGCGATGTGGGGAAAACGTCCTGCGGACATTTACATGTCCCAGTTCGTGTTGTTTCCCTGTCAGCTGGTTGATATAAGACGGGGGTGTGGGAGTCAGTATCTAGGTTAGTGAGACATAGCATGCTGACATTCCTGGGACATGCCGCCCGTTTCCCGAGTTCAGAGGGGTTTGCTCTCAGTGGTTGCCTCTTTTACTCATCCTTGGTGCCATCATTACATTTCTCTCAAATCAGCATGTTAGTTTGGAAATGGCTGTTGTCTTAAGATAGGGAATGCCATTTTTTTTTTCATGGCGCCCAATATTCGCCTCATCATAGATTTTCACGTCAAGTGGGTTTTTTGCTTCCTCACTTCCTGCATCTCACAGACCTGTGCCTTGGCATGTAATTCGTTGCTGCCAAGTTACATCTGTTTTACTAAGTGCTAATACATTGCAATGCATCACATTTCTGTAATTATTTTTCCAGACTATGAGAAGACAAAGAACCGAGGTGGTTGTAGAATTGAGAAAGGTAATACCTCTCCCTAATGCATACAGCCTTGTATGATAAATTATATTTAAAAATGAAATGTATGTGCCCTCTCTTGTGACTTGTTGAGCTAAAAGTTTTGTGCGTGCTTAGAACAAACGGGATGAACACCTCTTGAAGAGGAGGAACGTGCCTCAGGATGACATCTGTGACGACTCGGATGCTGACGGAGATTTCAGATCGGTGAGTGACTTCAAGCACACACTTCTTGGTGGTTGAATTTTCAATGCTGGCACTGGCAAGCTACTGCTTATTGACTGAAGCAACTTTGTCAAATGTCTGCATTCCTTTCTCTTTTTTCCAGCAAAACACTTCCTTAGAAGCAATAGTGCAGGTAAGTCAGACCTCTGTTTCTTTGACCTTTTTGACTTCTCTGATGTCATTCAGATGTTTCCTCATGGGAATCCATCATCTCCCTTTAAGTTTGCCCATATCATGTTGTTATGCAGTTATGTAATTAACTACTGGTGAAGGTACCATGATCCAGTGGGTTGACGCAAAGCTTGGAAGATGACAGCCTTCTGCATCTCTTCCTTCTGTGAGGCATATAGCTAACATGCTCGTACAAAAGCTCTTCAAGTATTAAACTTGTAGACTTGTCTAGTATCATGCTAATGTAGTTGAATTTTTTTGGGGGGGGGCTAGTGAGCAACAACTAAATTATGCATGCAAAACACTCCCCAGAGTGCACGCACCAAGATTAGGAGTCGCCACCCTGAACAATCCCAGATGTATTTGTTTTAAATCCTGCAGCCCGTTGAGTTTCCTGAGGCTCCCTCTAACTCCCCTTTGCTTCTTTGTTTTGCTCTCCCAGAATGCCACCAGTGATAACCAAGGGATTCAGCTTAGTGCCGTCCAGGCTGCCAGGTGAGTGTCTGTGAGGGGTCTGTCACACGGCGGGCCAGTAGACAGCATGTGCGTTTGCAGAACACATGCAAGCATGACGCCGCTCTCTCTCCAGCATTCCGAGAACCCATTGCGAAAACCTTCATGGAATGCTGTTTGGAGTGTGGGCGGTGTGCATTTGCGCGCGCGAGAGAGAGGAACGTTTCAGCTGTGCGCATTGGCAGTGGGAGTGAGGGTCATCTTAGTCATCATATCATAAGGGTTAGTCTTTGGGAAGTTTAGTGTTCAGCCTTCACGTAGGGAGGTGCTTAAGGGCTGAGATCTCTTGCCAGTGTTGTTGTTTTAACAAACATCTGTTGTTGCAGGCGAGTGCCGCCATGTCATGTGATGTAGATGTTTTAAGTGATGTGTCTATGTGTCCATGGTTATGATTGATTCTGTAACACTGCTTTTTAATACTCTCTCCACAGGAAGCTGTTATCGAGTGACCGCAACCCACCCATTGATGACTTGATCAAATCTGGGATTTTACCCATACTGGTTCACTGTCTGGACAGGGATGACAAGTAAGCTACAGTTCCACAATTTGATTACCTATGGGTTACCTACTAATTCTAACACATTCGCTGTAGCTGTGTAAAGCCAAGTTGGGCAGCATTATGGATGGGACACAGCATAAGCAGGCATAGTAGTATTGAAAATATTTGTGCATTTTCTTTTCCCTACAGCTGAACAAGCCAAATATCTGGTCCTGTAAAGTCACACATATTTGAATTGCTACATCTAGCCAAAAAAATATGTGTGGCTTTATTGGCCTTCTGTTGTCCTGATTGTCTTATCTGTTTGTGAACTGAAACCAATATGCGATTCACTCTCACCTTTGACCCGTTTGTGTCTAGCCCCTCTCTGCAGTTTGAGGCCGCCTGGGCTTTGACCAATATTGCTTCAGGGACCTCTGAGCAGACCCAGGCAGTGGTCCAGTCCAGTACGTTGGCCTTTTCACTCCCAAATAACCACTTGGACAGCTTTGTCTTTGCTAAATGAATATTTAAATGAACATTTTCTTCTTAAATGACATAAGTGTTGTGGCTGGTCTGGGGACTATTATTATTGTCATCATTATGGTGTGTCCCTGACTCTCGTTTGCTCTTGCGCTGTGTGTGTGTGTGTGTGTTTTTGTGTGTGTGTAGATGCTGTTCCCCTGTTCCTGAGGCTGCTCCATTCTCCTCACCAGAATGTGTGTGAGCAGGCGGTTTGGGCGCTGGGCAACATCATAGGTGAGTTGGCAGTGCTGTTCTTGAGTAGAACTCAGGCATTCTCTGGCCGTGCCATCACTTCCCAAGCTGGAGGGGAAGGGCTGTAGCAGTTAGCCAGGCATTGTCTATGCCACTGCATCTTTTCATTTATGTTATCAGGGCACTTTATTTGTAGCACATAGAAAAACAGCAATAATTGACCCAAAGTGCTCCACTGTTCAGCACAGGAATCCCCTTGAAGTGTTTCTGGTTTGTTATTTTTCAGAGTAACATCTGTTGATTCTATCACATATTCTTCTGTTGAGATTTTGAACATTTTTAAATCAATTGTGGCTGAAGTGGATTTTATCATGTGTTGTTGTTTGTAGTATATGTGAGAACTTGTTTGATTTCCCCCTCCAAGGCTTGGAAGGAATGTTAAGTCTGCAATGACATTTCCATGTGTCAGTTAATGGAACTAAGCAAGCACTGCATGTTTGTCTTCAGAAGTCTTGTTTGGTGCTCAACAGGCAGGAGTAATGCTTCAAGATGCTTCATCAGCTCACTGCAGTGAGGTTGCTGGGAGAAAAACAGAGTTGATAAAATAAGGGTTATAGGGTGGGGCTTTGCATTTGCCTTGCTTTGCTAGGCCATTATCCTTTCCTTAATAACCATGGGAATAACAAAAAATAATGTCTACAGCATCACATTGTAGTAATGTTCTTACAGTTCTGCCTTTGAGTAAGTGAGTAGTTTTCTAGAAGGTTTTCCAGAGAGTAGTATGTCTGTCAGGTCAGCGGGTAATAGCTGCCAAGGTGTGCTGTTATACGCAATTAATGAATGAGGCGTTGGCAAAGGACTGTGAATGCATTCAGTAGAGCATTGATATGGAACGGCCATGAACTTTCCCAGCTCTTCATAGGTTTTGCGTTGTACAGAATTAACTGTCAACCAATCAGAAAGCAGTAATCCATTCCTCAGGGTGATAGTGAGATGACCCTGGTCCTGTCCTGTTGTGTCCACCAGGTGATGGGCCTCAGTGCAGGGACTATGTGATCAGTCTGGGGGTGGTCAAGCCTCTGCTGTCCTTCATCAGCCCCTCAATCCCCATCACCTTCCTCCGCAACGTCACCTGGGTCATGGTGAACCTGTGCCGCCACAAGGACCCCCCTCCCCCTATGGAGACCATCCAGGAGGTGTGTGTGTGTGTGTCTATCTGCATGTGTCGTGTGCTTACCTGTCTGTGTACTTGTGCGTGCGTGTCTATCTGTTTGTGTTTAGTGTGTGTGTGTGTGTGTGTGCGCGCATGCCTGCCTGTGTGTTTTGGACTAGGATCATTTGTGAAAGGAAGAATTATTCATTTGTTCAGCGGTCCTCCATTCAGGAATTAAGCCCATTGTGTGTGTTTGGGCTGCTCTGTGTCATTGCTCCAGGATTTGGAGGCTTTGGCACCATGTCCTCTTCTAAGACTTCTCTTGTTCGAGTGACAGTCTTTGAAGCTGGAGGGATGGAGCAGACTCTCACTGTCCAGAGATTCCTTTATCAACTCTGGGAGCCTTGAGAGCACAATTCATACTGAGCTTTGCTCTTTTGATCACTTTAGAGCCTGTTGGGAGCCATCTTTGAAAGCCTAATAACTTGTCAGCTTAATCAGCCTAAGATGCCTGCTACTTTGAACACACTCATTCATTTATCGCTCTCTCTCTCTCTCTTTCTCTTTCTTTCTCCTGCTCCCCCTCAGATCCTGCCTGCTCTGTGCGTGCTGATTCATCACACAGATGTGAATGTGAGTACCTCTGAGCAGACTGCCCTTCCCATTTGTCTTACACAAAAACAGACTAGCATGTCCACCCGGCCTGATTAGAGTGTGCTAATTACATCTTAGTATTCGTACCTCTTGTCTGTGCTTTGTAAGAGACGGTGAGTTGAAGTTGAATTCAGATCATTGCACACAGACGGATAGATATAATTGAATCATCTCAAAGGGTGATTGTATAATTATAGTTTTTCAGCAGCCTTTAAACATAAAACTATACAATGACAAGACTTGCGTAATATACATTTACACATGCTGAAGTAGGGTTGGCTTTGTCTGCTCAGTGTAGATGTTCTTTATGTCTGCTCATTGTAGACAGTCTTTATGTCTGGTTTGTGAGATTGAGAGTGAGGTTTGTTTTAAAGATGGCCAGTGTAGTGATCAAGAGGGTTTAGTTGTAGAAGAAGTACGGGCAACAAAGTAATGCTTCCTGCTTCCTGCCTCCCTGGGCTCCAGATCCTGGTGGACACTGTGTGGGCCTTGTCCTACCTGACGGACGCGGGCAACGAACAGATCCAGATGGTCATCGACTCTGGCATCGTCCCTCACCTGGTCCCCCTCCTCAGTCACCAGGAAGTCAAAGTACAGGTAAGCCATAACCATCAGCGCCCACTCTGTACCTCACTGACAGCGGGGAACTAGCCGCTCTGCTCACTGACTGGACCCCCATGCCCCCCCAGCCTCTCAGCCCTTAAGTGACCTGAACTGACTTAATCATTTACTGATTAGTGCCAGTTAAGTCTATGAAGGTTTGGGGATTAGGGATTTGGGGGGAGGTAATTGGTATACAAGCATACTGTAAGTTTAGGGTGAACAGAACCGAACGATGGAAACTGATGAGAATGTTTGTGCTCTCGCACCTGTCTGAGGCCTTCATGAAAAGAACTTTATTGATAAATGACATCAAATGAAGGCATGCAAATGACTGATAGGCTGCAGAGCTTCTATGAGGCCTTTGCCTGTGACACTGTATGCAAATGCTGCAAAGTTTGTTTTGACTGAGAAGGATGACGTGCAGGTGTAACTATTGAGGAACAGTGTCAAATCTCCTAGTTTTATTGAAAGCACCCAGTGATGTTCCAGTGATGACCACAGCCAGCTGGCACACAGATGTGCTTGGGCAGATATTAGTGTGGCTGCCTCTGCAGTGCTCTTGTGTAATACTACGTCTGGATCACAGCACAGCACAGGAGCACAGCTGTTGGTTGAAATGGCTTGTCCATTTCTCAGCCAGACATGCCTCAGCACAGAAACACATTAGTCGGCAGCACATACGAAATAAAGAAATAAATCGGACCAGTTGATCAATCTGTTCTGTCGCGTCAGACTCGAGCTCTTCCCTGCTGTTTGAGGCTGCATTCGCAGCAGCTGATTGGTCCGTCAGCGGCCACGTGTGGGCGGGTCTGCAGTGCTCCGCTCCCAGCATGCCCACGTGAGGATCAGGGTCCTCTATCAGACTCCTTATCCTTACATAAACACTCGTGGACAGCCAGCACACCCAAGTACTACATGTCTTTGTCCTCTCAATTGTGCTGTGTGCTGTGGCCTGTACTATCTTGGTGTGCTATTTGAGAGGGTCAAGTGATTGAGTGTGAGCTGGTTGTTTGTGTCTGTTATTCCTGAATGGCATAAAGATGGAATAAGAGTAGACAGACACACACACACACTTGCATCAGCGTCAGTGCAAAATACTTCACAGTGTTGGTGAATACCTACCATGTAAGGCCTTATGATGGCACACACACACTTACATGAACCCTTTGTGGAGCCCAGCATACAGTATTGATGCTTACCTTTCATGCAAAGCCTTATGATTACACACACACACACACACAGTCACAGTCACTCTTACTTAAACCCCAGTGCAAGGCATTGCATGCAATATTGGCTAACACTTTGTGAAGGAGGAACTCAGCAGTCAGATGCTTCGTAGTTAGTTTCTTGTGACTGATATAGCACATTGTTTCACATCGGTTGGCTGGCTGCCTGTTTTAGTAATACTGAAACCACTGGTGAATACCAGAGTGTCAGAGATCGTCCACAGCCCTCTCAAAACCAGAGCGCTGCGCTTACTCTTTTAAGGCAGCGACCTATTGACTCAAGCTCTCGTTAGTGCACTTGATGAAGGCCAGGCATCTCATTTAGTCCACTAGACATCATTCTCTGATCAAAAGTTTTTTTCATATTTCACTGTCTGAGGTGTTTAAACACACTACTCCTGTGGGCTGTGTGGTGACGGATCACTGTGACCCAAAGACACTTGGTGTAGGTGTGAGTGAGTGGGTGGGCGTGTGTGTGTGTGTGTGTGTGTGTGTGAGTGAGTGAGAACTTTGATTGTATAGTTCACATTTGTGTGTGTGTGTGTGTGTGTTTAGTTTGGCTGGTGGCAAACGGGTGCTGAAAATCAGAGTCTGTGCGGATATCTGAGTGCATCTGAGGCCCTGTCACTCAAAGCAGAGGCTCCTCTGTGATTGGGCTGATGATTAGAGCCTCAGACCCACCCCCCTGCCCCGCCCACAGCACCAGCGTCTCCACCAGGAGCTGCGACTCTCTCGCACAACCCTGGAGTCTGATCCTCTGCACTCCAGTAGCACATAAGACATATCTGTACACTGCGACTGTCTACATGACATTGTGCTGGGTTGTGGTGTAGAGCAAAGCTCGCTCAATAATAAAAAAAGTCCATGCTGTAATCGTAAGTCTGCTCTGTAAATGCTGAACAATCTTGGTGTGATCAGATGAACACTGATATTGTGTAGGTTTTGGTAGCGCACTCTTTGAGGTACTGTAGTTGCTTGTATAATCACAGAAAATGGAACTTGAACAGGAGTGCAGCAAAACCAGAGTACGGTGTGTGAACGCTTCACGGTGAGTCTCTCCGTGGTGTGATTTTCAGTGTCAGAAGCCATGTAGCGCACACACTGATGGATGAGTCATGGACGGCCCTGCGGTGCATGACTCACTCAGTTAATCACAGCCTCGCTGTCTAGTGGCTGGAGGAACTAAACCCACTCTCACTGGTTAACTAATGAGCAGGAGGAACTAAACCCACTCTCACTGGTTAACTCATGAGCAGGAGGAACTAAACCCACTCTCATTGGTTAACTCATGAGCAGGAGGAACTAAACCCACTCTCATTGGTTAACTAATGAGCAGGAGGAACTAAACCCACTCTCATTGGTTAACTAATGAGCAGGAGGAACTAAACCCACTCTCACTGGTTAACTAATGAGCAGGAGGAGCAAACCCCATTCTCATTGGTTAACTAATGAGCAGGAGGAACTTAACCCACTCTCATTGGTTAACTAATGAGCAGCAAAGAAGCCAGGCTGCTTTGTGTTCCCTTTGAAAATGGTCCTCAGAAATGTGAATTCCCCGAGAAGCCTTTTATACAGCTCTCAGCGCACACAGGTAGGTATATAGATTGATACTTTATTATTCTGAGGGAAATTTAGGTGTGCTGTCGCATCCAGGACATGACACACACACACACACACACACACACACACACACCACACACACACACATACACACACTCTAGACACTATAAAAAGGGAATAATTTGTGCGTGCGCTGTGTGTGAAAGTGGTGTTGGAAGTTGCAGGAGGATGCGGTTGTATCAGGGATGGTGCCCCCTGCTTTAGTGCAATTGCTGTATCTAACACAGAGCATGAATAGGCTACTTTATATCTATCAGCAATATACAGAACAACCCTTATGTAGTGACCTATGGATCTATGGTAGTTCTGTTTGCTGTTGGGAATAAAACAGAAGTAGATCATTTGGAATCATTGAGAGTGGAGATGGGACCACATGATGCCTAAGACAGGAGCAGCAGTTTATTTATAATGCAATTACAGCACATGGTGATGCTGTTTTACTGCTTGTCCTACGCCACACACACACTGTGTGTGTGACGACAAATATGCTTGCATTTGACATGCACACCTGCACCCCCACACTGGGTGGGAAGTGGTCTAACCAGGGGCGCCTCATTTTTTCACACTGCAGTGTTCCCACACTGTTCACTATTTCGTGTGTGTGTGTGTGTGTAATGTCTATGCATGACATTAACAGACAAACACAGCACATTGCTGGAGAAGATAGTGATAAGTGGAAGTCTCTTATCCGATCTGAAATCAATTAATGTGCTTGTTCACTTCGACATCTAGTTGTGCAGGTGAGTGTTTTATGTACTGATGGCAAGAGTGTGTTCTCTCTGGTGTGTGTGTGTGACTCAGACGGCTGCCTTGCGAGCTGTGGGGAACATCGTCACTGGGACAGACGAGCAAACCCAGGTGGTGCTCAACTGTGATGCCCTCAGCCACTTTCCCTCTCTGCTCACCCACCCCAAGGAGAAGATCAACAAGGTACAGTGTCTCTCACACACACACACACACACACACACACACACACACACACACACACTCACCTCTCTGATCAGACACCTCACACACACCCCTCTGTGATCGGATGGTGTTGGGTGATATGGTTTCAAAATGAATGTCAGTTTTCACAGATCTTCTGTGGTGTGATAATGGTTCACACTTTGCTTAGTTTCCAAATGCTGCTGCACTAGATGCCTTTAGGCCCCTAGGCTCAGGCAAATGTGTAGTTCTGCTTAAGAGAGCCTCCACGTTCATAATTGTGACCTGAAATGTTTAACTCTGTGCATTAGTCAAAATGAAACGCCAAGCAGTTACACAGTCACTACCAGAAATGCCTTCACTCACTGTGATACTGTGAAATGACTGTTTTATGAGAGAAGGTGAATTGGCCAGCCCTAGTCAGTGTTAAAAGTGGGACTCGTGTCTCCATTGGGTGGTTGTAGAGGAGATGATGCTGGAGTAGCACTTTTGGATGTGATGACGAAGAGAGACTTGGTGCAGGTGTGTGTGTGTGTGTGTGTGTAGTGAACACTTTATAGCTTAACTACAGCATAGAGGTTAAAGTAAACATGTACACATTAAATGGTGTGTGTGTGTACTAGATAGTGGGTGGGTGGGGATGGGATGAGTGTGTGTCTATGTGTGTGTGTTTAGTTTGGCTGGTGGCAAGGGGGTGCTGAAGACCAAAGAGTCTTTGTGGATATCGGAGTGCATCTGAGGCCCTGTCACTCAAAGCAGAGGCCCCTCTGTGATTGGGCTGATGATTAGAGCCTCAGACCCACCCCCTGCCCCGCCCACAGCACCAGCGTCTCCACCAGGAGCTGCGACTCTCTTGCAGAACCCTGGAGTCTGATCCTCTGCACTCCAGTAGCACACAAAACTCAAACCCAATGCCAGTGTGTGTTTGAAATACATGCTCTTGGATCCATGTGGGCTGAGGACCGCCCGGTCCGTTCCAGTGCACTCACACTGAAGCATGCTGTTCTGATTATGTCCTGTAGGAGGCAGTGTGGTTCCTGTCCAACATCACTGCAGGAAACCAGCAGCAGGTTCAGGCCGTGATTGATGCCAACCTGGTGCCCATGATCATCCTCCTCCTCGACAAGGTTGGTCACATGTCTACTGCCCGTCAGGCTTCACTTGGCCATCTGCCCCCTCGCATGCACCTTCATCATCCACAAGAGAAACATGGGATTGATTATGTGGACGTGTGTGTGTGTGTGTGTGTGTGTGTGTGTGTGTGTGTGTACACCTGTACTTGTTCCTCAACACTTCTTTGATATTCTAGGGTGACTTTGGCACCCAGAAGGAGGCTGCTTGGGCCATCAGTAACCTGACAATAAGTGGGAGGAAGGATCAGGTGAGTTTCATCCTAACCAACCTCACACACTCCACCGCAGTATAGAGTAGACTACTGCACTCACTCCCCCGCAGTATGGAGTACTGCACTCACTCACTCACTCACTCCACAGCAGTATAGAGTAGGATATTGTACTCACTCACTCCACAGCAGTATAGAGTAGGATATTGTACTCACTCACTCCACAGCAGTATAGAGTACTGTACTCGCTCACTCTACTGCAGTATAGAGTACTGTACTCACTTACTCTACTGCAGTATAGAGCACTGTACTCCCTCACTCTACTACAGTATAGAGTACTGTACTCACTTACTCTACTGCAGTATAGAGTACTGTACTCGCTCACTCTACTCGCTCACTCTACTGCAGTATAGAGTACTGTACTCACTCACTCTACTGCAGTATAGAGCATCTGCCAGTCTGTTTGCAGTTCCACACGGAAATGAAAAGCTGTGTGCCCACAGCAGATGTTGCACTCAGTAGATTTGACAGTGATGTACATTTTCTCTCTGAATTAGGAGTGATTTGTTTTCATTCTTTCTTTGATTTCGATCATTGTATCAACTCCGGAAAGTTTATTTTGCCATCTCTTGCTAGTGTTGAGGTTTAGATTAGCTGTGATTAGATTGTGCAGTGCTGCTGCTGCTGCTGATGATTGCATTGACTGGAGAATGACTCTGCTGATGTTTTGGTATGGAGTGGCGTGTGCGCGCGTGCTGATGCTGTATGTGCGTTGTGCAGGTGGCGTATCTGATCCAGCAGCAGGTCATCCCGCCCTTCTGCAATCTGCTGACCGTCAAGGACGTCCAGGTGGTCCAGGTGGTGCTGGACGGCCTCAGCAACATCCTCAAGATGGCTGACGATGAGGCAGAGACCATCGCCAACCTCATTGAGGAGTGTGGAGGTGGGTAGTGCAGAGGATGGATGGATGTTTTAGCTGTGTGTGTGTGTGTGTGTGTTGTGTGTGTGTGTGTGTGTGTGTGTGTGTGTGTGTGTGTGTGTGTGTGTGTGTGTGTGGTGGTATTTTAGGTGTGTGATGTTCTATGTATGTATGTATTGGTTTAGGTGTGTGATGCACCATGTATGCATGTTTTAGCGAATGCATGTGTGAATGTTGGTGTGTGTATGCTTTGTGTGTGTGTTGAATTGTTTAGCTGATGTATGTTTTTGAATCTGACTCCTAGGTTTGGAGAAGGTGGAACAGCTGCAGAATCATGAGAACGAGGACATCTATAAACTGGCCTATGAAATTATCGATCAGTTCTTCTCTTCCGACGATGTAAGCTTTTTAGTCGTCTCCTTCCAGCTTGTTCTAGAATGTAATCACCATGAAGGTTTTTATGGCCAGTAGCAGTTTAAAAAAGTAATGTGATGTGCTTCAGTCTCCGAATCCAATGAAGGCTTTATGGGCTTTCTGATTGTAAATGCTCAGTGCTGAAGGCGTAATATTTAGCTTGCAATATTAAACCCATGTAATGTTTTGCATTTTGCATGGGTTTTTCCATTGTAAATTTTTTATTCTAACTGGCAATATTAAACCCATGTAATATTTTGAATTTACATGCGCAGATTGATGAAGACTCCAGCTTGGTCCCAGAAGCCATCCAGGGAGGAACGTACGGTTTCAACTCCTCCACCAACGTGCCAGCAGAAGGTTTTCAGTTCTAGACTGCGTCGAAGCGTCTGGAGTTTTGTTGGCGATGCAGCACTCTGTTCAACATAAAAAATAATTAGGAGAGAAAGCGAGCGAGAGAGAGAGCGAGCGAGAGCGAGCGTGTGAAAGAAATTAGATCCATTGTGCTTGGCTCATGGGATCATAGCTGCATCTAATCCGAGAGAAATTGTGTGGATTTCGTTTGGCATTCCGCGGAAAGAGGTCCAAATGAAGTTTGAGTCGGCGAGTGAGTGCGAGTGAGTGGCTACTATATGTTGCAAAAATCAACCATCTACACTGAATGCGTTGAGAGACATTTCGTGAAACTTCACACACAAACAAAAAGTTACCAGACGTGTCTATTACAAGTTTTCAAGAAAAAAAACAACAAAAACGGGAGGCAAGTCAAATAGAGCTGATGTCATAACCTCAGGGGGAGATCCACGACATCACAATCTATCCAATTTGATGGCTAGACACAAGCAAAACGAATCAATACAATTCAAACTGGATGAACTCTGGAGGGGGACAAAAATAAACAATAAATAAAAACAAAAACAAAACGCATCACACCTTCTGAGGATCTGAGACCTGAGGGGAGAAGCCGCACTGGATAGGCTCCTCCCCGTCCACCATGGCCATGCTGCGAGAGGCTTGTGTATGAATGAATGAATGGACTCATTAAATGCGTCTGAGCGTCTGGACTCGGTGCAGGGGAGCCAGACCTCCTCATCTCCTCAAGTGAAACCCTCCACGGATACTTGAGCCGCCTCCCTCCACCCACGAGATCCCCAGAGTCCAGCGGTGCCCGCATGTGTCGCGTGTGCTAGAGACAAAACAAAAACAAACAAACAAAAAAAACAACAGGAAAACAAAATAACAAAATGGACGAGTGGTGGTGTGTGTGTGCGTGACTGAGGTGTGCAAGGAGAATCCGGATGAGAACGCATGCAGAGAGAGTCAACATCAAAAAGATTGAAAGAAAAACGAGATCGCAAAAAACAAACGAGGAAAATAAAATGACGACGAAATCTTACCAAGAATTTAAAACAAGAACGGAAGAAGGGGTTGTAAGAAAAAAAAAAAGTGAAACCATTTGTCTGTGAAAAGAGAGAAGGCTGGTGTGAGTCTTTAAGAGGGAAGAAAGACACCTCTTTATCAGCTATAACATCGACTTTAAACATTGACGTCACAGCTTTTGATTTTTTTTTTTGTTTTTAATTCATGAGTTAGTATTAAATCAACACTGGACAGTGCTGTTGGACAGACGGACAGACGGTCGAGCCGTTGTGCATTGTGTAAAAGATGCATTTGGGTGGTTCCGGGGGTAGATGGAAGCCCTCGGTGTGTACCTTTTTATTTTCCTTTTACTTCAGCTTTTACTTTTAGTTCTGTTTCTGATGGCTTATGTAGAAGTGAACATTGACGCATCATTCTATCCTCTGCGCCCTGTACTGATTGGATGCTGTGAAGTCTATGACCTCACGTTGATCAGCCACATGACTGTTTTTCCTTCCTGCATGACAACTCCTTTTGGTTTCCTTTTTACTCTTTTAGGTTCCCTGGAGCAAAAAGTAACTATTGCCAGAGCTTTGAGCTTAAAGAAATATCACAGGGGGGAGATGACAAGATATGGCCATTTTATGTAACTCTGTGGAACATAATCTTTGCATGTGCTAAACTGCAACATAGTTACTGCTAGTTTTTTTTTTTTTTTTTTAGTTATGTTAGGGCTTTGTACACGGTGTAATTGTCATTATTTCTTGTCTTTTTTTTTTTTCTCCTCTCAACTGTGCTGTTGAAATGTCACATCTCCCGTTTCCCCAATCACCTCTTCAGTCTTTTTCCGCACCAGACTTAGCTTCTGATTTCACAAGTTCTGAACAATTTTTTTGCACATTTACGGACGACTGAGAGGCCTCAAGTCCCACCAAACAGGTGGTGGTGTTGTTAGATTTCATGATTTAAGGAAAAAAGAGAGAGAAACCAATGCCGCCGTCTATATGCATTCTATGATTACAATCTTAATTTTATACCTAGATGAACTAGCCAGAGTTAATCCATACTGAGCCATGTCAGTGGACTTACAGTGACACAAATAGAAAAAAAAAAGAATATTTTCCTCGACCTAGTTATGGGCCTGCTTCTTTTTTTTTTTTTTTTTTTTTTTTTTGTATTTGAAAACTTTTTTTTTTAAACAGTGCCCGTTCCTCGGGGAAGCTGCTGACTTTGGCAAGGGGATGAGGCCTTCTGCACTCCTGGGTCTCTCCAGTCCAAGTGTGGGGCCTTCTTTCTAGAGCACAAAAAAACATGCATGTTGGAAAGCTGTGCTACACCTAAACACATCCCTGGAGTCCTCCACCCCCACCCTGCACCCCATGCCCTGTAGGATGCCCCACACCCCTTTGTTTGTGTTATATATTAAAAAAAAAAAAAAAAACTTTCAAAACACTGTAGACAGATTACACTTTGTGGTCATAACCTTCTGTTGGTCATAGGGTCATTTTTTTTTCTTTTGTTTTTTTGTTTTTGTTTTTGCAGCATTCCTTGTTAGCAAAGTTTCCAAGAAATTGGTATAGAGGAAAAGCTGGTTTGCTTAACCTGTTGGATTTTGGCTACAGGCTAGGTTGTCTTTGGTGAAAATAAATATTGAAACGCTATCTACGGTGTTGTGTCCTTTGTGTTCATAGCTTCCTGTCTGTGTTTTGGTTGATTGTATGTTTGCTGTTTATTGAGATTTGTAGGTTATTCTCTTCAAATTGACAGGAATTTTGACATTTGTAGTATTCAACATTCAATTATCAGTTAACTCAATATATCTAAAAAAATACACGTGAACTAATACAATGGAAGTGGTCTACTCTGAATGAGGGTGTGGTGATGGAGTGATGCAAATGTGTAAACTGCCCATCCCAGACGTTCCCAAAATAAAATGAAATTATACACCTAACCTGTTAGTGGATGAAGGTTGGAAGAATGTGAGGAAGGATGTTCAGGGTGACCAGACATCCCTTATTTTTGGGGACCAAGTAAAATACAAGAAAACCCCCCGATAAGCACAACTTATTTTTATGGTACTGACATAAGTAAGTAGGAATGTGCCGGTTTAGAAGAAAACCTCAGGGAAATGTCCCCAATTTTCATCTCTGACGTCTGGTCACCTTAGTCAAGGCACCTGGCACAGTGGGCCGCTGAGGGAAGATATCTGAGGGGTGCTCCAAGTAGGTGGCTCAGTGGCAAACCTGAGGACGTTCATCTGACCACGTTCACCTGGAGGTTGTGGGAAACCTGATGACAGGAGCTTGGAGTCCTCGTTCTCTTAGCGAAACGCCAGCAGGCTTCTCTTAGCAAGTTTAGCACTTTCTCTTGGCTAACTTAGCAATGTTTATCACTTAACCACCCACTTGGAAAGTCCCCTGGAGTCTCCTTGTGATCATGTTTGTGGTCCTGATGAGATAAGATGCACTTTATTGTTCCGAAAGGGAAGTTTGTCTTGGACTACATTACTGCTACAATGCTGCTTACATACAGAATAAATAGATGAACAACACACACACACTAATAAATATCAATACACACAACAACACACACACACACACACACACTAATAAATATCAATACACACACAACATACACACACACCAATAAATATCAATACACACAACATACACACACACACACACACTAATAAATATCAATACACACACTTATACATACACACACTAATAAATATCAACACACACACCAACATATTACACACACAACATACACACACTAATACATATCAATACACACACTAACATATACAAACACACACTAATAAATATCGATACACACACTAACATATACAGACACACTAATAAGTATCAATACACACACCAACATATACAGACACCAACATATACAGACACACACTAATAAATATTGATACACACACTAACATATAGACACACACTAATAAGTATCGATACACACACTAACATATACACACACCAACATATACAGACACACACCTGCATGTAAACAATAGAATTTACAACACGTGCACCCACACCCACACACACACAGAAACATGAGTATAACTACAAAACCAAAAACCACCATTAAGAACCATCCTTGGCCCTACTGCACAACACCTTTGGCCTTAGAAGTATTCACTGAAGTTGTCAAGAATGAATCCTTAAAGCGGTGTGTGCGGTGGGGGACTCTATAGCACTTGCCTGATGGTCAAAGTTTGTATTCAGAGTGGAGGACATGGGACTCAACAGACAAAATTCTCTGTGCATCTCCAAGCACAGACTGATCATAGATGGACTTTTCGGACCTCCCTGTCACTTTTCTTGCTGTCTGCACCAGAATGGCAGTTCTTGATTTTAAATGGACTCAGAGGTTACCGTACCAATATAATAGTGAGGTCTCATCACAGCACTTGACAAAAGATTGCACCTCCTTAAAGTATGCTGTCGGCTCTGTGTGCTGATACAGCAAGCTCAGGATTGCAGTGTCAGCAGAAGATTTATATGGATGGCTGTGAGAGCAGTCATTTGTGTACAATGTACAAAGCACTGGTTGCATCTAATCAAGGTCCAATCAAGGTGTCACTTTTTACCCAGAAAGCATTGAGATGCAAATGCAATGGTAGCTTGTGCTGCAAATGAAGGGATTTTCTAAAAGTTTTATTAAAAAAGAAAACATTTTGAGCATTTTGAAATTCTTTTAGACATAGCTAATACCAATGTCTTTCTATCCAGGGACCCTTTTAAGAAAGAATGCGACCATCTAATGATGCTTACATTCATATGATTTATTTTGTGCATCAGTATGTGGGGTTAAAGTAGAACTGAAATCACTAAATAGGATACGTGCTTAGGCCACAGGATTGTCTCGGTGTCTAAGAGCAAACTGAGTAATGCTACCAATAGGGTCATCTGTTCCTCTCCCTTGCCTGTGGGCAAACTGAAGCAGGTCTAGAACAGAGCTGACCTCCTTCTGCAGCTGTGACACCATTTATTTTTCAAAACATTTCATAACAATTGAAGTTAGTGTCACTGGTCTATAAACATTGTTTTCTGTAGGGTAGGATTTCTTTGGGATGGAGACAATAGTCTGGTTTTCCAAAGGGCTTTCCAAAGGACTGGTGGTGGTGGCGGTGGCGTAGTGGTTCAGGAACCTGGCTAGCTTGCAAGTAGCCTGGAAAATTGTGGGTTTGAATCCTGGCTGCCACCGTTGTGCCCTTGAGCATGGCACTTAGCCCTAAGTTGATCTAAGGGAGGCTGGCCCTGATATAATTGATAGTTGAGAAATATGTAAGTCGCTTTGGATAAAAGCGTCTGCTAGATACATAAATGTAAATGTACTACATGGAATTCTACTGGGCGCTGAAACTTGG
Organism: Tenualosa ilisha; assembly: GCA_015244755.2. Taxonomy (NCBI): domain Eukaryota; kingdom Metazoa; phylum Chordata; class Actinopteri; order Clupeiformes; family Clupeidae; genus Tenualosa; species Tenualosa ilisha. Next base: position 1,004,055 of record PYXC01000815.1, read on the forward strand.
AGGCCCAGGCTGGGAGCCCCCAGCTCTTCTGGATGAGGCTGCAGGAGGAGAGCTGAGATGCCATTGGGGTCTGTGGATTTTCTTTTGCACACCAGACTGAACAGTGACTGAATTTTGAGGGTGGACTACCAGCCTGAAGCAAGGGTCAAGAGTTTTAGTGGTTTGTAATGCATTACTGCTTTCTAGAGAAAAGTCTTGCTCATCAAAATTAAGAAAACAAAATCATTAAGTTCATTGGCCATCTCTACCTCATTGTTAGTTAGGATACGCTTGGTACAGGTCGTCATATTGGTGTCAGCTTTCATATTTAGAGGTAAAACTCTGTTTAGTAATGTTTGTCTTTATGCTTTTAACTCTCACACAATGAGCATGAGACAGGTATCTGACTGCCTTCACACTCCCTCACGGCACACCTCCAATCTCTCACCGAAAAAAAACATGCCCTAACTCTAGACTCTAGACTCTAAACTCTAGAATCAAGTTTTGAAGGTATGAAGTGAGATTGCATTAACCTTCTCCATACTTCAGTAGCTGAATTAATGCAGTTGAAGGAGAACTCTTGTGTGAATCAACCCATAGCCCTGTTATTCCAGGTTGGTAAGAAAAAGAATGAGAAAATTCGATAGAATGTCGACTAAATAATTAATCTGCAGCTAATACTGCTGAATAGGCCACAGTATTTTAGTTTCAGCTTCCTTTCCCTATGCCCCATTCAGTTAAAGTTAGCTGCCAGTTTGCTATTTGGTCTATGTTGTATTATATTTTCCTGTTCTTTTTCCTACAGGAAGAACTCAGTGACCTCAAGCAACAGGGCTATGGATTGAATAACACTGGATTTCTCCTTTAGTGAAAATACTGATCAATCGAGGTGTGGGCATATGGACTTGGTTGGGGTGGTTATGGACTACACATGAGGGGGGGGCTTACTTTTTCTCTTTCTTTATTGTGTTGGCCAGGGCTGTGTGTGTGCGCCTCCCTTTCTCTAGATCTGTTCTGTCCAAATGGCCATTTCTGTCCATGCCTGTCTGCTGTCTGCTGTCTAAGAGCTCCATGGTGAGCTCTGAGTGTAACCACTAGGGGGCGCTATTAAATCCTTTTCATGTACACAGCAGAATAGAGTTTGTACTGTAGGAACAACAGTTAAAAATTGGGCCTTAAACAATTTGTTGTTTAGCTGCACTCATCCAATTACTCATCAGGATAGTATGGTGAAGTCTCAAACTCAACATGCTGGAAAAAACAAATATTTATATGTACTTATTTAGTGTAAGGGACAATGCACAATTAATCAACATTTCAATGTAAAATGCAAATGTGCCAGATTTGGCAAAATGAGCTGACTGTCATCTGTAGTCTCTTGGCAGGTCAGTACAGCAACACATACAGGATTTACAATATAAACACAAAACATTAGTTCAGCAACACACTATACAGAATTTATACAACAAAAACAACACATTTGCAAAAGTATAGCATAACCTGATATAAGTACAAGGAATTTGGTGGGGTAGTTAGTTGTTAAGTTTGGATTTAAAGTTGAATGTAACTATGAATGTAACATCAAGTACAATTAGCTTAAGTGAAATCAAGAGATAAAGAAAGTCAAAACAAGAGCATTAGTTCAACATTCAAGGCTCCAACAATCCACCCTCTCTTAACTTTAGAGTCGCTCTCTCAGTTTGGAGTGAACCTGCACTGGTCAGGTTTGGCACGTTTATGTCTTATGTTTATTCATCAAAACATCAGTCTGAGTGAGTGCATGCGTGCTGAGTGTGGTGAATTTTTCAGAACATTAGCTGTGCACCACTCGACTCCATCTCCACAGTTGTAACTCACCTGTTTTCTCCAGAGGGAATCAGGTGTGCCACCTGACCTGCAACACTGGCATGAGGATCTTTTAGCCTCCACCTCCAACAGGGAGCCCGGGAGCTACCAGTCTACCAGTCGCTTGCCACCTGCTTAAGAGTAGCTCTCCAAAGGGTCAAAGGAATTGTAAATAAATCCTGTTCATATCTCTGTGAAATCAAATCAAATCATCCTGCCCTGTCTGGTACAAAATGATCCCAGTTTTAATGCTGTGTGGTGAAAGTTGAAGTTGGTGGTGTCCACCATATTTAATCATGGAATATGAAGGCGCCAGTAAAAGTCAGACAATATTTTTCTATTCACAAATGTAGATGACACTTTAGATGAGTGTTTGCACTGCACTCGTCTTCATCTCCACTCATCTCTATCAATAATACAGACGTCAAACCCTAACCCTAACCTAACCCTAACCCTAAACCTAACCCTCAAGGGCGATGCACCAACATATATTAAAGACTTACTTGTCCCTTACCACCCTCCTAGAACCCTAAGATCCCAAAATGCTGGTCTCCTTGTAATCCCAAGAATATCAAAATCTACGATAGGAGGAAGAGCCTTTTGTTACCGTGCACCCCTCCTGTGGAATAATCCGCCCCCCCCCACATTCGACAAGCGGACACTCTCAATACCTTTAAATCTAGACTTAAAACCTTCCTCTTTACTGTTTCCCATAGTTAGGGATGGTGCATAGCAATCATCACTTCTCATGGGTCTTTTGGAAGGGACTGCCTCTGCTGTTGCCCCCAGTTGCAAGGCATGGCAGCCACTGACCATCCCTGCAGTGGTGCTGGGTTACCATGCATCATACCTTAGTTATGCTGCTATAGCCTAGTGCCGCCACACAACCTTCATGTGTCATGCCGTACAACTCTCTCTTTCTCTCTCTCTCAATATTTATATATATATATATATATATTTATACACATACATGTATGCCCAAATTACACATTTGCCTTCTGATGTGTGAGCCTGGCCTAATTCATTTTCCTCTGTCCACAATTATCTTTGCTGAGTGTCATCCCTGCCTCATTCCGGCGGACTCCTCTCACCCTCCCCTCCTGAGTGGACTACAACCAACACTACGGGAGGCCCATGTCAGGACCGACTCCCCATCACAGAGGACCTTCCTGGACGCCGATGCTGGGCCCGGCCCCCCTTCCTGAGACTTTGTGATTGACCCCCCCTCACAATGGCGCTGTCAAATGGACCCTTACTGTTACCCCCATGACCCATCTCACTCCTTTGAGTTTGTCACTATGCCTGGCCGCTGCTACATTGTCCAGACATAATTCCTGATAACCACCTATAGACTGACTACCATGTAATGTAAAAGTGGAGTAATACTCTATTATGAATTATTATGAACCTTAGCTAAAACCATAGGCAACTTATAGTCTGTCATGGTTACTACTGATTGTAATTTTTCTCCATGACCCCTGGCAGTTGGGTTAGCCCCTTGAGTCGTGGATCTGCCCAAGGTTTCTTCCTAGATTAACTGAACATAAGGGAGTTTTTCCTTGCCCCTGTTGCTCTTGGGTGCTCCTTCTGTGAAGCGCCACGAGACAATACTATTGTAAAAGGCGCTGTATAAATAAAACTGAATTGAATTGAATTGAATTGAATTGAAATATTTGTAGAGTATCTCTCAGCCACGTTGATTTTGTCAAAGCAGCTTTTGGAGGACAAATGTTCGGAGACCCCTGCTGTAGACCATATCAGTTCTTCTTTGTAGTAGCCCAACACTGACACTCTCCAAATACTCTATACGTGCCTGTAGAATGCCTGCACAGCACTGACCATCAGAACAGTTCCTGACGTGATGGTCTTTGCAACACAGTTGGATCTGGGTGGGCAATTTTCACCAGTATGTGCAGTTATGATATCAGAGTGGTTCCAACTGAATGAAGAAAGCATGACAAAAATCACTTGATCCTGAATTTCATCCAGGATAAATAAAGTATCTATCTATCTAGTTTTCTATCTAAACTCAATCTTCTCTGTCTTCTCAAGCTGTCTGTCTCAATCTTCTTCAATGTGGTCATCATTATCACACACAGATTCACTCAAAATGCCATGCATCAGTTTGATATAAACTCTCCCATAAATTAATGATATCAGGGTCAGGGAACGTGTCTATGTCATTTCCCATTACTGCCTCCTAACATCCTTACCCTCAGGGGGTAAAGGTCATCCATCGATCTGACATAAAGTCTAACAAACCTTTTGACTCCAAACACTCTCACCACTGACATTCTTTCCCTTAATCCAGTTTGACACAAACTGCCAAAAAATTACAATTCCCCCCTAGGAGGTTCATTTAAACTATATTTTACGCTGTAAAACTGACTCTCTTCTCTTTCATTTAACTTTTTCATTCCCAACCGTATAGGCTTTATAATATCATTCCATTTTGACAAATAATCTTTTCTCTTGCTCTTGTAAAAATTAACTTCCATGACTACTCGTTTCCATGACTACAGACTATTCAGTCTAGCATGACAGAAATCCAATACATACAACTGATGTATGCGACTGTGTGTTTTGACTGTGAAAAGAGACATACAAATAGATTATACTTTATTTTTTTATTTTGTACTTAAAGCACAAGTGCAAAGTGTATCAGATAAATGGTTGTTAAGGATGCAACCACAAAACTAAAATACTTCATTATATTAGTTAGTAAGTAAGCTCATACTAAAAAGTTATTTTCTGACTTTCACACACATATGCACACAAACACACCACTTAGAGGTGATAAGATTTGATCAGCATCAGTGTCACTGTGATTCTGCCACATTCTGTCCAATTTCATATCCGTTCTGTTCTAAACTCCTTACTGTAGAGAAGGTAGTCTACAGTATCAGCACATATTAACTTATACACTAAGGTGTGTACCGTGGTGACCAGCTTAGAACGAGATGTTCCATGTAGAACTTTTCACTGTTTCATTTCATTTTTCTTTTGCTTTTAGACCCATAGAGCGTAGTCTGAAAAACATGCTAGTATATGTAGTCTGCATGGGCCATGATGACTAAGCCACCCAAATGAATAACTAAGCCATTTCTGTAGGAAGGGAACCTTTTCTGTTCTTAATATGAACAGTTTTCAGTATGATGTTCTACTGAGTTATTGTGTAGTGTGTACAGTGTAGAGATTGTTTGGACAATAATTAGGCCATACAGTACCATAATTAGACTAGGCTATTGTTCTTTTTAACTTGTCTCTTGTTTATAGTTCCCTACAAACCCCTGCGCTCTACCGCTTTTATTGAAGGGCATTGTTTGTATGTAAAACCTAATTACCTACTCATAACTTGCCTGAATGTCTGTACTTCCTTAGAGAGGCAGTAAGAGCAAAAACTGTACTGCATTGTTGATAGTGGCCTGTGCCACTCGTCTACTGTCCTGTACACTGTCCTGTGCCAGTCATCTACTGTCCTGTATACTGTCCTGTGCCACTCGTCTACTGTCCTGTGCCACTCGTCTACTGTCCTGTATACTGTCCTGTGCCACTCACCTACTACACTGTCCTGTGCCACTCATCTACTGTCCTGTACACTGCCCTGTGCCACTCACCTACTACACTGTCTTGTGCCACTCATCTACTTACTACACTGTCCTGAATACTGTCCCATGACACTTGCCAATTGTTACAAACCTAACCGTAAACTTATCCCATTCAACCGTGGTAAATCCCACGAGACAGTATGAGTGGCACAGGACGGTGCACGTGACAGTCAGTGAGTGGCGCAAGCCACCCGCAAGCTGGCAGCTACAGTACAGTGTAGTCACAGTATGTCACATGATACAGTGGGCGACTGCCATGGGAGAGATGGTAGGTGGTACAAGACAGTTGATGGGTGCTGCTCAACAACAGTGTAGGCCTACAGTTTTTGCTCCTACTGCTACTGTTACTGGAACTTTGGTCAGAGCAATCACTAAGCATTGACATATCAGAGCCACATAGTGTTACCACATGTCCTGCTTTTTCCAGGATTGTTCTGTTTTTACTGTCTGTCCTGGAAACTTCATCCATCCTGGGACGCCTATTTGTCCCACTTTTTCATGAAAATGCAGTTCCATTCACATATATTCATATTAAAAGTTTCACTTTTAAATAAAGACATTATTCTACTGTCGCATCAGTGTTCTCCTCCCCTCTATTTTGCGGGTGGAAGTGCGTGTGTTTAAGGGAGTGCGTCATCAGAGACATCTGCAGGGAGGTCCTCAAGACAACAGTAAGACACATGCACTTGCATTAAAAAAAAAAACTTTCTATATAAAATGATTTGTCTCCAACCTCCGCCCTGTCAGTGATCCGACACCCCCCCTCCCTCCCACATAGGTCGGCAGTCGGACCACTCATATGTGGCAACCCTACTTCCACATGGCAGTGACATGTCATTGACACGTGTCACATGTCGATTAATCATCTAACCCCTACTGACAGTAGGTCCGAAGTCCTATACTTGAAGAACCACATTTCTTAAAGTTTGTAAACTAGAGGTGGTGCCATGCCCACCACGCACTTTGATCTACATCAAGTACACGAATGAAGGAGCGCGAACGTTTGTTTCGCACTCTTACATCCAACTCAGATATGTATCTAATTTACACGAATGTTGCCAAAGCTCTACTCCTTTTGAATCAGCGCAGATTTGAATCAGCACCACCGTTGAAATCGCGGGAGGAGACAGGATTGGGCGACGTGCTCTTCTCAACCTCGCATGCGCGAAATATTTGACGACAACAGGCAGAAGAGGTGTTTGTAGCCGGCCAGTCCAAGGAACAGAAGAATGACGTCCACGCCTCGATGAACAACAGTTGGTGAGCAGTATTATGAAGTCCACGCCACTGTACCCAATGCTATAATTTAGCCGTTTTCAGAATCAAAGAATAGTGTCTTTTCGGAAGTAGACATTTTTGTTACAGAATTCCGATCAAACTGTTACTGTTATGCGTGTGCCAGTGACGAAAGGATACATTGTAACTCTCGTTAGCATGGCTATTGTACTCGTGGACAGTCAGATAAAGTAGTCTATTGAGAATGATTATTTTTAAGATTTTCCTCTTATCTATTATTTTGATTGTATTGATATAATTTGCATGTCTGGATTTATGTCGTGCAGGGCAATTTTAAAGTGTGAAGTTATTGTTTGTAGCAAATCGGACACAATGTTTAGCTCAAATAGCTGACACAGGACGGTGTGATGCAGTTTCTGAACATTTGAAAAATTCTGAAAAATGTAGGGAGGCTCATGCGGGTGTATATGTACATATGCGTATTGGTAGCATTTGGACTAACAATGAAAAATGTAAATGGCGCAAACCCTAAGCAAGCCAATCTCCCTCCATCAACGAAAACCCAACCGCTTTAACGGACGCAGGTAAATAGGCACTGAAATTTGATAGCTCACGACAGTCATCACTACAATAAGTCAGGATTCTGTTTCTTTCTCACCTGTTTTCTCACTGTAACTGAGTCACGTCAGGAGAAAACGGTAAACATGGTTCAGACATTATTTCCAAAATGCAGTCATTTCTGAGTCTGCTTTTATGTACCACTTCTCTTCCTCCTTAACTTGCTTCATGCCTTGTTTGTCACAAACTTGTATGTAAACCTAACCAAATGTCTGAGAACTGTTAATTGCAATGCCGCATATTAATATGTGGGTGACAGTAAAGGTTATGCGCGAACCTGCTGATGAGCTGGTCTGAAATAGTTTCTAACATACAAGTGAGAATCATAAGACCACAGAAAGATGTCTGGCAAAGTGTTTCTTCAGCACTACCTTGCGTTTGGCTTGATCCTTGGTTCTGTTGTGTCTGTCAGAAGGAAGGATTATCCTGAGTGAATCATTGAACTGGACACTGGACCATTGCTTCATTTTGAAATGCATTCACAATCAGATTACATGCATGAGAAACAAAGTGCCTTGAAGTAAGTGGTACATGAAGTGAGCACAAGGATCACAAACAAGGCTTTGTCAGAACTGCACGATGGGGATTTTTAAAATGGCCTGGTTCCATTTGGAAACAATAGAGCACAGGCAATGTTCTCTTTCTGAAACACACACAAACACACATAGCAGGCCTACCTATGAGCACTATCTTTTTTTACTGACAAAATGTCAAAACCTTTCCATGACCTAACAGCACCCTGCAAATATATGACTGTCCGTATATTAGGGTCAGTTATGAAATAGATATGAATATTTTGGGTTGGGAAAATGTATTAATGACGTAAATGACAGCATAATTTAAAAATGATATTGTATTGCTCTTTTTCAGGATGCTCTACCAGTTCCACACAGTCTAACCCTACACACGGCCCACAGTGCCTGACAGAGGTATGGATAACCTGGAGGAGGATCTGACTTGCTCGGTGTGTTACGCACTGTTCACGGACCCGCGCGTGCTGCCGTGCTCACACACCTTCTGCAAGACCTGCCTGGAGGGGGTTCTGCAGGTGTCCACCAACTTCTCCATCTGGCGCCCACTTCGCTTGCCGCTGAAGTGCCCCAATTGCCGCAGCATGGTGGAGCTTCCGCCCAACGGCGTGGACGCTCTGCCCATCAACGTGTCGCTGCGCGCCATCATCGAGAAGTACCAGCGCGACGGACCCCACGGCCGGCCGCCCACTTGCCCAGAGCACCCGCGTCAGCCGCTTAACGTCTACTGCGTGCAGGACCGTGCGCTCATCTGCGGCTTCTGTCTGACCGTTGGACGCCATCAGGGTCACGCCATCGACGACCTGCAGGCGGCGTACGTGCGAGAGCGCGATGCCCCCGAGCGACTGGTCCAGCAGTTGACAGACACACGCTGGGCTGAGGTATACATTTGTGCCATTTTGCAGATGTTTTCATCCAAACAACATACAGATAACAACAATAAACACATTCTTAATGAAAAACGCTTTTTAAATTTTAAATATATAACATAAAATTAGTATAATAGAAACACTGTAGAAATATCTATAATAGCAAAAGAAATATGAACTTACATGGTTAATTATATTATTTGTGATCTTTGTAAGGCACAATGGCATATTGTAGTCAAAAGGCCTACTACACTACACAATAAATGAAAACATGCAATATTCTTACATTAACATTTACATTTATGCATTTAGCAGACGTTTTTATCCAAAGCGACATTTTATGTCAACTAGCAATTGTTCAGGTCTCCCCTAGAGCACCTTAGGGTTAAGTGCTTTGCCCACTTTCTCACTGTTATCACTTTCTCAGGTGTGTGTCCTGGCAGAACGTCTGGAACAGGAGAAGGCGCGGGGTGAGAATCTGGTGCGGCAGGACCGCGAGGCTGTGGTCAGCTTCTTCCAGGGCTTGGAGCTGCTGCTGCACCGTAAGCGCGACGAGTACATGGCGGCGCTGGACGCGGCTAGCAGTGAGCTGGCACGCAGCTACGATCCGCTCATTGAGAAGCTGAAGGACATGCAGGAGGAGCAGCTGAGCCTCATCTCACTTAGCTCCTCTGTGCAGGACGAGGACTCGCCGCTCGCCTTTCTGGAGAAGGTGCACTTCTTCCGCACGCGCGTCACCTCCCTCACACAGACACCCATGCCCCAGGTGGTGCCCCTCTACATTGAGCCCCGGGCTGAGGACTTCCTCCGGGAGAACTGGGCCAAAGTCACCATCGGAGGCCTGGAGCACGGGCCTGTCCCCAAGGTGGCCTGCCACACAAGGAGCTGTCTGGGAAATCGCCCCCTCCCCATCAGCCTCTCCAGAGCTTGGTTGAACCCACAGTGGTTTCCCCTCATCGTCCTGCTGTTGCTGGTGGTGTTGGTAGCCGCAGGGCTGTACTTGGATGCATTTGGAATAGCATCTTTGAAGATCTCCATGCTGAGCCCCCTCAGTGAGCTCCTGCAAAGCCTGATTGATCAGCTCTGGTGGCCTTTTGACATCAAGGGTCTCCTGGAGGCCGTAGCCTCAAACATCAGTGCCTGTGTCTCCTCCCTGGCCCACAGAACATATCAGTACTTTGCCTTTTTCCTACAGGCTTTGCAGTGACAAGTGTCCAAGGATATGCAGTGTGGGACATGGGATCTGGTTTGCTGTGATGCTGAACATAGAAGAATAGATGTACAGCTTGTTTGAGGAAACAAAAGGTTGAAATGGTCCAGGATCAGTTACAGGCACGCAACCACTCTGAACTTGCCAAACCAGCCAGTCTGATGAGGAGGGCATGTGACCGAGTCTGAGGCAATTTTAAATCCAACATGCCAGTCCAACAAACTCTCAACACTCCTTTCTCAGTAATAGTTCTTTGCCATGTATTAACCAATGGCAGATAACAATGCACATTGTTTTTTATGGAAGCTGGTTTTGTTTGTAGTGCACCCAAGTACAATTCTCTTACAAGTGCATGACCTTTAAGCAATTGAGATGGCCAGCCATGCCAGAATGACTTTTCTACTTAAAGGTTTAACCCTTTTCTTACAGCACCGGTACTTTATGTAATACAGATGCCTTTAAAAATACAACTGTTAAAAGAAGAGACCTCAACTATATATGGAGCTACTGTCTGACTTATAATATGCTGGAGAAACTGTAAAACATGTAGTAGCTAAGTACACAAGTTAGAGGGCTAACGTGAAGTAGTTGTCAGGCACTGTGAAACTTATTTGCAAATGTTTGCTTATCGCCTTAATCTCACGCTGTGAATGCACAAACATTAACACCAATATTTTGAGTCAACACAAATAGCAACACCACTGTAAACACCTTAATAAAGTTTATTTATCATAGTTAAAAAAAAAAAGAGCAGCTTTATGGTGGACAGGAAATTTGTATACAATGATGAACAGAAGGTTAAAAGACAGTAGAAACAGAAAGACGATTAAAAAATAACAGACAGCAGACAAAGGCATGAGTGTATGCAGGCCTCAGGCGGAGGACACCACCTCCTTGAGACTGATGGTCTTGGGGTTGATGGGAACACTCTTGGTGGTGTTGTAGGTCTTGTAGATGCCGATCAGGCGGTCTGCGATCTCAAACATGTTGTTTCTCAGGGAGATGATGATGAACTGGGCATTCTTGGTTTGCTCCTGTGGAGGAAGGGGGGGGGATTGAAGGCGAAGTTATGAATGTTGAAATAACCTACAACCGGTATTCCAGTGCATCTCAACCCACAGCTCTGTGGTATGAGAGACTGAATAGCAAACCAGCAGCCAACGTTAACTAATGGGTCAAAGAAACAAAATGTTTCCCTGTCACCATTGATTAGCGTCAGCTGGCATCTTGCTTTTCTGTCTTGGACTAAATTCTCTCATTTTTGTCCCTACCAAAGCACTTGGTGACCTCGACCAACAGCTGTGGGTGAAAAATGTGCCAAAATATCCCTTGAAAGGCATGGTTCTGCTCATCATATCCAAATTCCAAGAGCCAACGGCCTCTGATTAAATCTAAGTTTGAGGTGGAAAAACCACATTACAAAGGCCGATGTTTCACTGCAGGCTCCAACCCCAATCACCTTTCTAAAACACTGCCAAGAGCCACAGGCAGGCTGTGCAGTAATCCACCCTCCTGGTTCCAGAGACCAGATAAAGGCCTCCGTACACCAGATCCGTCATTGTTGCGGAGCACTTTCAAATTTGATAATATCGTCGGGCTCCGCACAGCGGCGCCACACCACAAGCAGCGAAAATAGCTTAGCGGCCTGTGGAATCGCTAGTGGATTTTATCGAATGGCTCCGACACAACAGACTTGAAACAGACTCGTAATCAACAGACGGGGCAGCAGAGTTTGGCGCAGGTGTGCAGGGTTGTATTGAAGACCAGAGAATAGGATGTTGGAAGCGCAGGGTTACGCACTTTGTCGGAACCGGTGTGCGGAGGCCTTAAGAGGGGAGAACAGGGCCAGAACCCCTCTCACTGGGATCAGCATTACTCAAGCCAAGTTCCCGGAGTTTGTCTTGCACTTTAGCTCAAGACTCCTTCAGCATGAGGGTGCCCAACAAAAGGGGATTATTACACAATGCTGACAAAGATCCAGTGCCAAAGACTGGCCATAGCCAGCATCTTGCATCAGACTTGCAATCAGATGCCTGGTGTTACGTCCTCCCAACACGCAACCAAGACATGCATTGGTAACAGCTATGCTAACAGATTTGGCCTTAACCTCACAATGGCAAAAACAATACTTCAAGTTCTCATTTTCTCATGACTTATAAAATAGACCAGTTCTAACTATGCAGTACCTGCAGTACCATAAACTCCAAAGAGAATCCCACTCACATAGATGTAGCAAGCCACGATGGAGACGTTCTTGAAGTCGAGGGCGGCGTCAATCTCGTCCATGAAGTAGAGGGGCGTGGGCTTGAAGTGGTGCAGGGCAAACACCAGGGCCAGAGAGCTGAGGGTCTTCTCTCCTCCCGAGAGGTTGTAGATCTTCTTCCAGCTCTTCTTCGGGGGACGCACACTAAAACAGAGAGCAGACAATCAGCCACACACTCCTCAAATGACACTACCGACTCACTACTGATTCCCACGAACTCACTACAGACAGGTACAAATAAACCAGCATTGTAAGCATGCACAAAAATACAGTGCTTTCTAAGGCCATTTCTGAATGATTAGGACTGCATACGTTGAGTTGGTAGCACAATCGTATTAACTGGATGTGTTTTGATAGACTTCGTTTTTGGTGTTTTGATCCAAAAGCAATAAAATGGCAGTGCGTGGGGTATGTTATTGCACCGATACAAAACACTATATTTAAATAGTATAATGTCGCCTACATAGAACATACAGGCTAATGCATCACCCCTGTTCATGTCAGTCCTAAAAGCACTGGTTTAATTTGATGGGCAGTCCCTGCCTGAAGTTGATGCCTTCAGAGAAGGGGTCCAGACTGTCAACAAGCTCCAGCTCAGCGTCTCCCCCTTGTGTCAGCATCTGGTAGTTCTCCTTCAGCTTGTTGGTGATGATGTTGAAGCCAGCCATGAACTCATGCAGCCGCTGCTTCCGCAGCTCCTCGTAGCCGCGCTTGAAGTTGTCCCTCTGTGTGGTGATGTCATCCAGCTCAGACACACGCTGCAGATACAGCTCCTCCTGTACACACAGGGACAGGGAAAGGGGGGGGCATCAGCGTGTGTGCAAAAAACACACACACACACACACACACACACACACACACACACACACACACACACACACTCTCTTCCCAGATAGGAAGATAAATCTAGGGCAGCAGAAAGTCGGTTATGAACACTCATCTGAACTTTGACATTTGACATAGGAATATATCCTTTGACATAGGATATATTATTTTGTTTTTGTTACAATGGGATTTAAGGACAATATATTTAATAGATTAAAAACAAATCATACAGATTTATAATTAATTCTCATTTATGATTACACAGAGCAAGTCACACAGAGCTTACTGAAATCACTATGGCAATTCTAACTCTTACAGCAGGTTCATTCAGTCAGTGCAGAGGGCCTGACGGGAAAAGTTAGCTGGTCTTAGGTTGCCTAGCCCACCTTCTTCTTGAACTCGGCGATGGCGCCCAGGTTGGGCTTCATGTTGGCGCAGCGGTCCTCCAGGAGGGCAATCTCGTTCTTGAGGGCGTCGGAGCTGCGGATGGCTTCCAGCTCCTCAGGATTCAGAGTGGGCAGCTCCTCCGCTGGTTTGTCATCGATGGAGTGCAAAGACAGCTTGGTGCACTGAGGAACCAGGAGGACGCAAGACGAGTGGCATGAGCAGAGACACAAACTGATCTAAAAACTAATTTTAATATCTTTAATTGATCAAAAGCCACACACTCCAGTCTCTACAAATACATGGAAAAGCTTGCTGAGTGTGTGTGGACTGTTTTTTTTTTTCCCGAACTGGCACCTCCCAACCTTCCCTTTTTACATTATATATATGCTAGAGAATGAGAGGAGCCTCTGTGTGTGGTGTGTGTGTGTGTGCGCGTGTCAGTTTCCATTCAGGGTTAAAGAAGTTGCCCAACATTAATCTTTCTACCTGATGAACCTTTATATTCCAGTGGTATAAATTGTATCACTAGGCTGATTTGGTCTGTGAGCAGACTGTAGTCTGTGAGTGTGTGTGAGTGTGTGTTTGTTTTCCTGCAGACCTCTTTCTGCCAGTGTTTGATCTTGGTGTTGTTCTCGGAGATGGCTGTATCTATCTGCTCCACTCTGAGGCGCACGTTGAGGGACTCCTTCTGCAGGCCGTGCTCCTGCTCCTGCAGGACCTTGATCTCCTGCAGCACGCTTCTGTGCTGCTCCTGCACCTCTGGCAGCGCCTCCTACAGGACACCAGAAGGAACACACACACACACACACACACACACACTTTTCTCATCAACTTCCAGCAGTTCTCTGCTCTCTGGCCACAGAGAGCAGAGATCCTCCTGTTTACAATTCAATACCAGACGCATTTCTGCTACTTCACAACAAATTTCAATGGGAAGATTCCTGCCCATGAACTGGTCCACTAATATGGCGCTGCTGATTTGCTATTGACTCAAATAGAATAGGCCTATGGCAGACACCCAGTGGCCTCCCAGAGAACTCATTTACCCATCAGAGAACTGCATTTCACACAAAATTCACTGAGCAGCAGCGCCATCTAGTGAGCCAATCTGCACTTGCGTCACTTTTGAATGGAACCAGGATGTCATCAACAGAAGAGTGTCGTGTGCAGAACTCTAGTGCAGTGGAATGACACGCCCACTACAGATCTCAGGATTTGTTTTACTTTTGCAGCACCAAATCAACTTCAAGTGCAGGCTGAAGGCCTGGAACAATTTAGCCTTCAGGGAACAAGCCAGAACAAAGCGGAGGCGGTGCTCTGGAAGTGCAAAAGACCCATGAGAGGGACAGACAGTGAGTGAGTGAGAGTGTGAGTGTATATGTGTGTGTGCTGTGGAGAGGGAGGGAGAGTGAGTGAGAGTGTGTGTATGTGTATGTATATATGTGTGCGTGTGTGAGTGAGTTTGGGGGAGAGGGGGAGAAAGAAAAAGTGTGAGAGTGTGTGTGTGTGTGTGTGTTTGTGTGTGCGTGCGTGCATGAGTGTGTACACTGACCTCTGCCTCCTGGCAAGCCTTCATGATCTCCCCAGCCTGCTCCTCCAGCTGCTTGAGTTGCTCCGTCAGCTCCTCCATGGCCTTCTTGTTCTCCTCCACCTCCTGCTCCACCTTTGCCACCGCATCTTCAGATTTCTTCAGATTACTGCACACACACACACATTATTGCAGGCTATTCACTTTCAGATGGACTTGGCAACACACACAGGAGTTGTACCACACAAGTTAATAACAAGCTAAATCAATCAGAACAGTGCAGTATTGCACGACACAAAACGAGGAATTTGTGGCCACTGGTGGAGGCTCTGAGGAGAGTGAGGCTGCTCACCGTCCTGCGGTCTTGATGGCCACCTGGGCCTTGGTGATGGCTGAGCTGCACTCGTCCAGCTCCTTGTTGACCTTGTCCAGCCTGTCCTGCTGAGCCTTGAGCTTGTGGCTGTTGATGTCCACGATGAGCGTGTGCAGACGCTTCACCTCCGCCTCCACCTTCCCCGCCTTGCTGGACGCCGCCTCAAAGTCTGACGGGTGGAGGGCACAGAGGTCAGTGACTACTCCCCATACTCACAGTCTGGGACCACAGTTCCACTTTTGCAAGCCTGTTCTCTGAGGCCTTTGTCTCCAAGCCCCACCCCATCCCTATATGTTAAGTGACCTTGAACCGTACCGTCGCCATATATAACAACCAAGCAATAATTATCATCATTATTCATCTGAGATGGTGCAACTGTTACACAGAGTCGGTCCTAATCAGAGTCCTAGGTCCTAATTAGTGCCTCCCGGTCTTCACTGTCTATCAAGTCCATCGTCATAGCAGCATCAAAGCATCGGCTAAGAACTTGGTTTCAGAAGCCTTATCTCAACAGCTGAACTGACCGTCGACTTGATTTCAATTGCACATGCCTCGCTGCCGCTTACAGCTTGCTTAGAAGGCGCCATTTTCAGTTTAGACAAAGCCAGTGATTTGTAGAGCTGTTCCATGATTAACAAGAGGGGCAATGGTTCATCTGACTGAGATGAATGTGATTAGCTACAGTGTAAGTGGCAAGTTCACTGGCAAGTTTAGCTCCACTTTCAAACTAAATGAAGAGTCCATTCACCATTATAGAGCGCCATTCCAACACAACATTCAAAATATGAAGCAGCAGGAAGCCCACTGGATCCTCTAAACCAGCTTCTACGCGCAAACGCACCTTTCTTAAAGGCCTCTAGGTTCTTCTCCATCTGTTTTTGCTTGGCCTTGTCGGGGGCAGCTGCGATGACACTGGCCTCCTGCTTCTTGATCTGAGCCTTCAGGTGAACCTCCTGCTCAGCCAGGCCCTGTGGAGATGAGGATGTGTTAGCGCGTGCGTGCGTGCATGGATGGATGCTGGCAGTGTATTTCTCCAGTGTGTTCATGTCTCCAAGCTCCTGGCTCTGGTGTGTGTGTGTGTGTGTGTGTGTGTGTGTGTGTGTGTGTGTGTGTATCTGGATGCTGGCAGTGTATTTCTCCAGTGTGTTCATGTCTCCAAGCTCCTGGCTCTGGTGTGTGTGTGTGTTGTGTGTGTGTGTGTGTGTGTTTGTGTGTACCTGGATGCTAGCAGTGTATTTCTCCAGTGTGTTCTTCATGTCTCGGAGCTCCTGCCTCTGGCGATGCACCCTCTCCTCCAGTTGCTGCCTCTGCTGCTGCCAGCCCTGCCTCTGGTTCAGCTTCTCCCGCAGACGAGACTCCATCTGGTCCAGCTACACACACACACACACACTTTACTATGAGGACCTTAGTTTCTGAAAACATTACAAATTGAATCTGACCACATCCCAGTCAACAGTCTTGGTTGTTACATTCAAACTAAAGCTAATACATGTTGACATATAATTTCTGTTAAACCATCCTGTTTATGGCGTGTGTGTGTGTGTGTGTGTGTGTGTGTGTGGTGTGTGTGTGGTGTGTGTGTGGTGTGTGTGTGCACGCGCCTCACCTCCTTCTGGCTGATCTCTGAGCCGATGGAGGAGCCCATTTTCCCCTTCATCACACGGCTACCTCCTCCAGTCATGGTGCCTGGGAGGGAGAAACGAAAACATAAACAATAACAAAGTGATGGGATGGGACTGTGAGCCATGATGGATTCCTTCTCTAGCCTTAAACAGCACACCCATTGTCCAGCGCTTGACTGTCCTGGACCTTTAAACCCTGTACACATGGTCAGACGTTCTGACCCCGTCCCCCCTGGGCCTTGCAGGGTGACTGACACACACAAAAAGATAGACACAGACACAACACACACAGGCCCCTTACCGGCCTGCTCGATGATCTGGCCTTGTAGGGTGACGACCCTCCAGCGTTTGTCCTTCTGGAAGGCAACCCTGGTGGCCTGCTCCAGGTCCTTGGCCACAAGTGTGTCCCTCAGGGCAAAGTAGAAGGCTGGACGCACCGACTCGTCCTTCACCTTGACCATGTCAAACAGGCGAGGGATGCTGTCCGGGGTGGAGATGGCCCCCATGTTCCTCTCCCACACTTTCATCTGAGGGTCAGAGGTCAAGTGTTTGTCAGGAATGAATGAACCGCATCAATAAGTAATTTCCGTTAACCACCATACATATGCATCCATGCGCGCCATATGATCAAGCCCGTGCGCGCACCCCCCCCCCATTACAACAACATTCTGGATTATCCCCACCTTATCCAGGCCGATGAATGTAGCCACACCGATGTTCTGTGCTTTAAGGAAAGTGACGCACTTCTGTGCCGTGTCAATGGTGTCCACCAGAATGTTGTCCAAAGCTCCGCAGCTGGAGGAGATGGCGATGTCATACTTCTCATCAATAGCCCCCAGGTCACCCTAGTAGCCAACACACACACACACACACACACACACACACACACACACACACACACACACACACACGATTAGAAAGAATGCATGACAGCCTTAACCATAATAAAACCTCCTCCCGGAGCAAGAGTGAAATCTACACAATATTAAAGCATATGGCAGAGAGGAAAACATTAATAACAGCATGGCCTCCAGTCACGCCATGCACTACTCACTGGCTGCATCCCAATGCCCCCCCAGCCCTGACCCCTCTTTATGTTGGGCTGATTCAGGCCAGTTAAATCTGTGAGGGTTCAGGGCTTAGTGTGCATGTGGAGGGCATTGGGATTTGGTCAGGATCTCCTCCCTGTTGCTCATCGTGCTGCAGAATGGAGCCCAATGTGCCCTGGGCCACTAGGAGGACCTCAGTCTGACCTGCCATTCATTCCGCTGCCGTTTCATTGGGCTGGAGGAAGCGTGTGGAGTCAGAAGTGGGCCCCTGGCGTGGCATTGGCCAAAGCCCAGGAGCCAGCCAATGAAAGAGGAGCATCCTGGGCTGCCGGGAGAGGAGGGCTCTCGTGACTAGGAAGGATCAGGTGACGGACTGGAAGCATTAGTTTCCATTCGATGGTCTCAGAGTCATTTTGTCTGATGCCTACTCATCTCCAGAGAGGGATGTACCCTTTTTAGTTTGTAGTCACAGGGCTTCCGTGTAACTTATGAACCTTTGGAAGCTGAGCTTTTGTAGGTCTTGGCCTGGAGGCCCAGGCTATGCGACCATCTTATTTATGCTAATGACAATTTTGTAAGAGAACCTCAGAAATGCCATCCAGGTGCCTCTTGCACCAGCAGGCATATGCCAGAATAAATCTTGTCAGGGTTATTCCGCATGTTGTGGGTAACACTTAAGAACTGTGAGAAGCATGCTTTCCTGACCATCAGACAGCCCGCTTTCCATTCCTGAATCTGTGCTCGGAATCCAGGTTGCTTTGGAGAACAGCGTCTAATAAATTTCAGTCACCTCTGCCTTTAATTGCATGTGTGTGTCGTGTACGTGTGTGTGTGTGTGCACGCCCCCTCACCAAGCGCCCGAGGATGCCAGGGATCTGTCCACTCCTCTTCTGTTGCATGAGGGCCTCCAGCACCTTCCCTCGGCTGCGGTTGGATGAGAGGGAGCTCTTGGCCTCCTCCACCTTCTGCCTCAGGTCCCGCAGTAGCTCTTGGGCCTGACCATCCGCCTGGCTCACCTCCTCCAGCTGCCGCTCATCCTGTGGGCCACAGACAGACAGACAGATGTACACACCCACGCAAACACAAACACAGACACAAATACGGACACAGTCAGGGTCTCTGGTCTCTGTATGTAACCCAATCGTGAATTAGTGAAGTACACACCAACCCGGAATAGTGGCGCACAGGGAGCAGTAAGGGGTTAGGTGCCTTGGTCCAGCATGAAGACCTAACCAGCCCAAGGCTGCCTCCAGGTTAATCAACATTTTTTTGTTAACTTACACCAACATCTGTACAAGGTAGTAAATATTGACTTCATGAGGCACCAAGAGTGTCTTCAATCACCCCATGAGTGATTTGAAGCTGGTTAACTGTACAAAATCTTAGCTAGTGTTCCTTTAAAAAAAAACTTACTCATCAACTCAGTGTCTTACCTAGTGACCCTTTAACATAGCTACTCCAATCCAGTTTTTTCCCCTACTGGTAAGTCATTTGATTTTAATACAGTTGTCCAAATCTTTCCCTAAATAACCTAAGCAGTGGAGATCCAGTGTGAGAGAAGTCTCCGCTAGCCCTGACTAGCAGTGACAGCTAACAGGGGGAGCATGCTGACAGAGAGACCTCTGCTGATGAGTAAGTGTCTGTCCGTCTGTCTGAGAGTGGATGTTCCTGAGTGTGTGCTGTAAGTGTCTGTCTGTCTGTCTGAGAGTGGATGTTCCTGAGTGTGTGCTGTGCATGTTGGGCCCAGGGCCTGTCTTGTGGAGAGTGTTGGCCTGGAAAGGGGGGGGGGGTGAGAAGAGAGAGGGAGAGAGAAAAAAGAGAAGAAAAGAGGACAGGGGAGAGAAGAGAGAGGAGAGAGAGAGAAAAAAGAAAGAGAGAGAGAGAGAGAGAGAGAGAGAGAGAAGAGAGAGAGACTGTGTTGAGCTCAGGGCCTGCCTCATGGCTAGGGTGTGGATATGGATATTTATGTGTCCAGAGGCTCAGCTAGTCCACGGCGGATGGAAGTAATCAGCCTCTGGGTCTGACACAGAGGGACTACATATCAACAAGAGATCCCCACTGATGCTCCAATCACTGTTCACTCATACTGAGATTTCACAAGGCTTGTTAACACTACAGGACCCCTGAGGATAAAGAAAGCAGAGCTCTAGACTGCTACATAGGCCATAGGCCTACTGCCTCAAACAGCTCTATTGCATCTGCTATTCTTAAGCTATGATGAAGCAACACAGCACACAACTTCATCAGGAGTCGTCGTAATCCATATAAAGGCATCAATACCAATACAAACTTGGTAATTCTCCAGTCTTATGATCTATTTTATTAAATGGCTTAATATTAGATCTATGACTATTTTAAACTTTACTCTCTCTCTCCCTCTCTTTCTCACACTCACACACACGCACACACACCTTCTTGAGTTGCTCCTCACACTGGGGGATTTTGACCTCCAGCTCCTTGATGGCGGCCTTCCTCTCTCTGAGAGTGTCAGAGGCGGCCTGCTGGGCCTCCTTGGCCTGGTTGAGCTGCGTGAGCAGCGTCTTGTGCTGGCTCAGGTAGATGTCCAGCTCCGACTGGGCCACGTCCATGCGTGAGCGCGTCTCATTCACCTCCTTACTTAGCTCCATCAGCTCCTTCTCTTTAGCCTGGGGGAAAGACAGTCAGCCCAACGCAGCACAATATTTATATACCTCAGCCATCGACATACTGGTCTAACAGCAATATAAATACATATACATGTATGTATGTATGTATGTATGTATGTGTGTGTGTGTGTATATACACACATATACATACACACACACACACACACACACACACACAAATAATCACAATGCTGTGAAGTGTGAATAAACAGAGGTTTGCCAATTGATTAATTCCATTCAGACAAAAAAAGTTAAAGTTAGTTGCTCAGTCAGAATAGAGATGGATGAAAAAGGATAACGCTACTATGTGGACACTCAAAGCTTGAGTTGTATATATGTTGCAGTCAAGTCACTAAAACTCAAGTCTGAGTCCAGTCCCAAGCTTGAGCTGTATATAACCTAGTGCTGTAGTCAAGGCACTGAAACTCAAGTCCAGTCTCGAGTCCAGTCTCAAGGCAAGTCCATGAAGTTAAGGAAGAAGGCGAACTTGAGTTGTCCATGCCTGCTACGAGCACACACACACGCACACACACATGCACAGCTGGTGTTGCTATCTGACCTCTTTGTCCTGCTGAAGGCCCTTGGTCTCCTCCTTCAGGCTCTCCATCACCTGGGCCAGCTTCTCCTCCTCCTTCACCTTCTGGCCCTCCAGCTGCTCCTTCTTCTCCGTCGCCTCCGCAATGATCTGCTCACTACTGGCCGGGATGTTCCTGACCTCCTCCAGCTGCGTGCGTGCACACACACATGCACACAAGCGCACACACACCACACACACGTCAGTACCAGCCCAGTCACATGGGTACACAACAAGCCCTGGTTAGTGCTAATTTTCTTAAAAGAAAATTTCCAAATGTTTCCCCTGACATCATACATTAAGACAGCCAGACAGACATTATACATTCAGTCGTTCTAAGACAGACAGACAGACAGACATTCACATTTTTAGAACAATCTTGACTTTGATTAACAGAAGTCTATCTAGTCAATACTACAGGTCTTTGACATGCCATCTACAATCATTTTACCTGAATTTCCTACGGGATAACAAAAGCCATCCATCCATCCATCTCATCCATCCATCCTATCTATAGCAGGTTAAGGATGATCCTCTGTGTGGGCACTCTACTGCCCTGTGTAAATGCCTCCTCTTACCAAAACCTAACAGCAGATTACACTCTCAAATTCAACATTTGCGCTGCAGGTTCATCTGGACACCTGCCTATTGCAGTCCCCTTTTCCAAACACCAAACACCTGGGAACCAACAACAACCACCAGCATGGGGGTTGACCTTAAAGTATTCATTTGTGTTATGATGTCTGGATTGACTACGGATGGGTATTTTCCTTTGAATGGACTAAACTGCATTTAAAACTGCATTTTTTGCACTTCTAAAGAGTTCTGACAATTTAATGCTTCAGTTCAACATGATGGTTGTCATTAGGACATGAAAGATAACTCCAGATGCACTTTTAAGATTCTCGCCTGAGGTGTAGTCTGGGTTAACCCAGGCTACAGATTGTCCTGATGACCATTTGAACACTGGACCTGGTCTAAGTTTTACAGCCGTCTCTGACCCAAGCTCTCAAGAGGAGGCTTAGAGCTCCACTGTATTTAAGCGTCACTGTTAGTATGAGTGCTATTTAAAGGCTTTATGTGAGCCTCGGTTGCTTTGTGTAACAGATGGCAACAGAGAGTGAGAGTAGGAGAGGAAAAGAGAGAGGAAGGGAAAAAAGGAGAAAAAAAATGGGGATGTAAATGCAGACCAAAAAAAAAAAAAACAAAAAAGTGAAAGTGGGCTAATTAATATAAATGCGGGATAAGAATAGCTCTGGTTACTTTTTACAAGTAGTTTGCCATCCAAGAGCAGCATGTGAGCCAGTTTGGGCCGGTTGATTTCTACGGATCAAGTTCTCGCACTCCCCCTACAGGCTATACAAGGTCACTGCAGCCCGAGATGCTGTACCCTGGCCAGGCATTTGCTGCAAAATGGCCCTTTGCACACTCATCTGCAGCGCTGAAACTTCACAGTCTTTACAAACACATGCACACGCCGCTCCCTGCTGTACATAAATAATCATCCTTTACATTTAAAATTTCACTAATTTACCACATTTAAGATATTAATAAACAAGTTACATTTATTTCATTCTTTTTTCATCAATATTAAATGATTTTGATGGCGTTCTTGGATTCCAAAGGAGCAGCTGCCTTTTTTGGATGTGGATCTGAAGCAAAATCTGTGCCTTTGCCTGATGCCAAACTCATTAGTGAAGAGATTATTAAGCCATGGCGCACGCCGCAGCAACTGGAGAGGCCAGGCTTGGGCAGACAACAGGGTGGGGATGGGGCACAGAAAGAGATGACACACAGTCACACACACACACACAAGATACACAGTCACACACAAGATAGATACCCACACCCACAAAAATGACACATGCACACAAGATAAACACCCACACCCACAACAATGCCACACACTCTCGTAACCACACGACACATACTTGCACAACACACACACACACACTCACTTTCTCCTTGTCCTTCTGCAGCTGTTTGTCCAGTTTCTTAGTCTTGCTCTTGCAGTGTTTGAGCTTCTCACGCACCTCCACGTCCTGCAGGTCCAGCTGGGTGAACTTCTCCTTTTGGCTCTCAATGTACTTGGTCACCTTCCCCAGCTTCCTACACACACATACACACACACACACGCCAATTTCAGTCCTCTGTGTAATGCCTGTTACATAGTGAACTGACAATAAAGTACACTTTGACTTTGACACACACACACACAGTGTAAGGACACAACAAACACACATACAACACCACACAGTGTAAGGATGGCACACAAGTACGCACACACAACAGTATAAGCATGCAGGAGAAGACAGACAGACAGACAGAGACAGACCGGACAGACAGACAAAGTATAAGGCTGCAGGAGATGGCTGGAAGGAGTTTAGGCACTCACCCAAACAATAAGGCTGAATATGTCAATTAACAAGCTGTGTCAATAGGTCTTGAGTTACACTATAATATAAGCATTGAGGATAGGAGAACTGGCTCTGTGTTTTGTGCTGATTCAGTCGGTCTCACACACCACACACACACACCAATATCTGCAAACTCAGAAGGGCTGAAAAAGGCGACAAACTAACCCCCCACAGTGTGGTCTGGGGCAGTGGGTTTTGGGGAGGGTGAAAGTTGCTTTTGGTTCATTAGGTCCATTGGAGGCGTTTAGCCTGGGCAATGAATTCAAGTTTTGAGTGTCTCTGGCTCAGGAGAGAGAGATGCACTCAAGCTTCCGCTTCACTTTCTCTTGCGCCCTCACTTGAGGGTCAGTCACTATTTAAGACGACCACCAATTCGTGACAAATGAATGACACATTTGATGTCTCCTTCCCGGTGTATGACACTGGGAATGCTACTAATACAAAAGGCAGCCATGAGTTTGCAAGTTGCCGCCGTCTGACTGGAGAGGAGAGTGTGACACTTACATTTAGCAGATGCCTTATCCAAAGCGACTTACTTTTGTTAAGTATCAGTTACACCAGGGCCAGTCTCCCTTAGAGCAACTTGGGGTGCTCAAGGGCACAATGATGGCAGCCGAGATTCGAACCCACATCTTCCAGTCTACTAGCATGCTAGTCAGGTTCCTTAACCACTACGCCACAATGTGACATTGTTAAATTGATGCCACTGCAGCAGGGTTGGGATTAAGACGAGGTGCGGGCATTCAAGGGGGGAGCAAGTGAACAGCACATTCTCAGCCAGACAGAGTTCTGCAGTTATTTTGCCAAATCAAGTTCAAATTCAACAGCACATTATAGTTACTGTGCCACCCCCTTCCACAATGCAGCCAGTCCACAAAACGGTAGATTTGCCTGTGTGGCACTAAAAGGGGTGCGTTCCAGGCTGGCGTACTTCTCCACATGTTGCAGGGCCTGGGTCTTCTCCTTCATCTGCTCGGCCAGTTGGTTGTTCTTCTCCGTCAGCTCCTTGGTGTCTTCTTGGATCTGCTGTTTTTCCACCTCACGCTCTGCCACACGCTTCTGCAGGTCATGGCTGGTGAAAGAAACACAGGCACACAGTCAGCAAACGGACAGACAGACACACGTGCACATACACACATAGAGACAAACAGAGAGGGGAAGACAGAGACAGATAGACAAAGAGATGGCAGAGAGAGCAATGAAGGCATGAGGGATCGAGGCGGCTGCACACACAACCACTCTTTACCATGAATTACTGTTCAACATAGAGACGAAGGAGGGGAAAAAAATGCTTTATGCTAATCATGAACGGCCAACACACTCACAGTAACAGGTCAAATTAAGCTTTAAAGCAAAAGTCTTGTGTGAACCAATCCGTATTCCTGTTTTAGGTCGCTGATTGCTGTCGGCTATAAAACAAAAAAGAGCAGATTTGCCACAACAAACACTGAGTGACCACTGGTAGCCCAACTGGGCACAGGAAAAATGAAACTGAAAGCTACTGTGCCCTATTCGGCTAGTGTCAGCTGACAGTTCACTTGTCGACCTGTAAGACTAAAATTGTTGCTTTCTTTTCCCTGCTGATAGCACTCAGGGTTAACAGGGCTATGGACTAATTCACATTAGATTTCTCCTTTAAGTCCTCCCTGTACAACCTTAAAACAATAGGCCACTTCCAGAAACATCAGCACTCGTCACATGCACTTAACAGTAGACAGCGTGGTGAAACATGCTTGACGCCATCACTGCCAGCCATTTTAAGGAAGCAGTCTTTGTGCTTTTACTTCACATAGGGGACACAAGTACAACATGAGCAACACACCACCAGCAGCTGGAGAAGAAACACACAATGGAAGGCCTGCATTAGCGGTAATTAACTGAATGGGGCATAGGAAAATGAAACTGAAAGTGAGTTTCTGTGCCCAATTCAGTTAGTGTTAGTATTAGGTTAGTGTTAGCTGCCAGTGCACTATTCAGTCTATATTCCCGTTCTCTTTCCTGCCAACCTAGGGTTAGCGTTCGGCGACATCGAACAACAGGGCTACCTCCTTTACAAGTGACAAGATTTGCCATCTTGCAGCATAAATACCCCTAATGCACCTTGTGGTTCAGTGCTAGCCCAACACCACACACACTCAAACACTCCACTGAATGTGGTTCAGTGCTAGCCCAAACACTCCACTGAATGTGGTTCAGGGCTAGCCCAACACCACACACACACACACACACACTCAAACACTCCACTGAATGTGGTTCAGGGCTAGCCCAACACCACACACACTCAAACACTCCACTGAATCCTCAGCTAGGCCGGTTGTGTGTGCATGTATGCAAAGTGATGGCTGCAGCTCCGGCGGTGAGGAAAACAGTGAGGAGGGCCCACTTGAGCGTCGCTCACATGATGCAACGCTCCAAACATTACAATACTAACCTCAGCTCCAGCCATTAAAACAAGTAATGCATTGTCCAGACGGGCAACAATTTCCACCAAGCTATTTGCCCTGCTTTCCTCTTCAAAGCTCTTGGCTAAATGCTCACTGTTCTGGGCAAACACACCACTGATATAAATGCAACTTGCAGGGTGTGTGTGTGTGAGCTCCTCAAACCTATGTGTGGCCTTCCATCACATCAGATGTGGTGCAACACACACACGCTCTTACAACACATCAACTGCAGTAACAATGTGAAACATTTCCAAAAACACAAAACTCTTTAGGTTAATTCTCCATAGCCCACAGAGAACTATGCTATGCTATGCTATGCTATGCTATGCCATGCTATGCCCTTTCCTTTTGAAGGCTGCGGCAGTGTGTGGATCATGTGTGGTGACACTGACATGTTAATCAAGCTCAATTTTGTGTCCTAAATGACTCAGGCCATTGAAGCCAACTGAGTGAAACAGTGTGTACACTTCCTTACAGACTGTGGTTGAGACGTCAGCAAGAGTGAAAGTGTGTGCGTGAGAAAGTGCATTCCTCTGTGTGTGTGTGAAAGTGCATGGGTCTCTGTGTGTGTGAGAATGAAGGTGCGTGTGTGTGTGTGTGTGTGCGTAGAGGAGGATCCAAGACGTACATGTAGTACTGGCACAGCTGACTCCTCTTCTTAAAGACATGGTTCTCCAGCTGGAGGAACTCTACTGCGGTGTTCTTCTCCCCCTCCAGCGCGTTCTTCTCCTTCTCTACCATCTTCACCCGGTTCAGCTACACAAACACACACACACACACACAGTCAACACCTGTCATCCAAAAACAACCTCAAACAGCCTCAAGGCCCTTCATGCTCTGACCACCTCCACTCCACATCATTATAAAGGCACAACAAACTTTTATAAAATTATACACAGAATTACATAAAATAAAAATAATCTCTCACACACACACACACACACTGCTCAAGGCGACTGCTATGGTCTGTGTGCTCTGGGTCATGGGGGTCTGAAGCTGCATACTGGATGACCAAGAACTGACCATAAATCCCTGAGGGTGACTTTTTACACAACATCGCTGTATGCTATTTCACAATACACTGAATACAGCCACACTGTGTCCACAAGAGACTAAAAGATAAACAGCTTCTTGGGATTTTTCCCCTCTTTTCTTTCTCTCTCTCTCTCTCTCTCTTTTTACAAAACAGTAAAAACACAAAAATGTGGGAAACAATATGGCAGCAGCTGAGGCCAACAGTAGATAACGACCTATGTGCTCCACATCCACTGATCAGTCGCGCTCTCTAAACCCTCATCAAAGACATGACACGGATCCACATTGTTTCTACTAGCATACCCAACTGGCTTGTAAAACCTTACCCAATGACTGTGGCAAAATTAAAACCAGTATTGGTGATGGTTAGGACTTTAGGACAGCCAAAAACTGTTAAAAACCAAGTGTTGGGGGTCACGGTGCTAAAGACTGTGTGTGTGTGTGTGTGTGTGTGTGTGTGTGTGTAGTGATGTATGGCCTTCCCCACAACCCTTAGGCCCTGGATTATGGAAATGAGAGCATCAATAATAAATAAATAAACACATACAGCTTTTATTATTTTAAATATTTCTGAAGAGAATTGTGAGTTCTAATGCCCCTCCACCTTCCTGAGAGGTGGTTACAGCTCTGTTGTAGGGAACACAGGGCACAGGGCTTCAGATCTGCCATCCTACTACATAACCACGCATTTGACACCCTACAGACATAGAATATTGCTAGGAAAAAAGGCTGTAAAGAGGAAAATGCAAATAGTTGACTTGTGCACTAAACAGGACTATTTTTGGCATTGTGCCAAATGGATACTGTCTTCAGTGAAAAGCTGGTTTCTGCTGGCTGAGAAATGAAATAAAGTGCAAGCATGTTTGTTAAAAAAAAAAAAATTAAATTACAAAATTAAATAAAAATACGCTTGGGTCTTCATGTACAGGTTTTGTCAACTTCACACTCCCACACTGGAGAGTACACTTATGTGTAGGAAGTGATGCAAGAGCCCAGAAGTTGGCTATGCTTCTTTAAAAAAATTATACATACATAAATATAAAATATATAAATGCATATAAATATGTACATACAAAAATAAAGGAATAGATAATGCACAAGGTCTTTTATTCAACAATCTGTCTCACTCTCTCCCCCAAAACACTCTCAGACTGACTCTTTTGGTCACACACACACAGAAGTTTTGAATCCAAACAATACTACCGATACAACCGTAGCAGTGGTAGTAGCAATATTAACAACACACAACCACACACAGACACAGTTCTGACAAACATCTACAAATAGTCCAGTTAAATAGCTAATTATTTGGCAGCGTATGACTGATTAAGTATGTCGCCTGTGGCAGTGATGTGCTTTTACATTTGACCAAAAACACTTTCAGTCTGAATGTTAAAGACAGACGAGTACTAAATGTGACAGACGGCTAATATTTCATGTCTCCCTGATCAGCTATTATGCTCAACACTGAGAACAGTGTGCGTGCGTGCGTGTGTGTGGGGGGGGGGGGCATCCTTCAAGAAGAGATATAAAATACACATCTAAAAGTAAATAAATCCTTGTCCCAGGGATATTAAGATTGCAGAGAGTGGACAAATGCAGTTAGAATCACTATGCAAACTAAACTAATTACACTGCATGAGGAAAAAAGGAAGATAAATAAATAAATACATACATACATACATACACACACACACCCCTAAAAAATATCCCAGACCTCAACCAAACTGTTAACCAGCAATCACACTACTTCTGGCACATTAGCAAGTAAAATGCCATTTAGGCCAGCTCATCAATGATGCATTCTGGAATTTTAATCAGGACACTGACAGTGAGGAGTAGAATCCTAGGGCCCCAAAACAGAGTGTATAATCTGATGTGCCATGTTCTGAGAATCAGTGTCTGTCTGTCTGTCCCCCACCCTACCCCAGCTTATGGCTTTGTTCAGGCCTAACCCAGACTCTTCTGCATACTGCCCACATGTCTCAAGAACAACAACAACCCATACAGTACAGAGCTGCCAAACACATAAAAATTATATATGTCTGTAAATATATATATATATATATATATATATATGTATTTTTTTGTATGTGCGGGTATATTAATATTTCTTACTAGGGAATCACTGACACAGACAATCTTACCCTGAGAGAGGGGAAAAAAGGGAGAGGGAGAGAGAGAGAGAGAGAGAAAAAAAAAAAAAAAAAAAAAAAAAAAAAAACTCTTTTCACAGTATCCCATGTTAAATTGTTTCAGCCCTGACAATGCAGAGGGTTAACAAAGGAGCGAGGGTCTGGGTGTCTCAACGTGGCATTTTTTTTGGAGAGCGTATCGAGATTAGTCTTTGTGCCTTGTGAAGCGCCTGGGCAGGTGTCAAGAGAATTAGCGCAAAGCCTGGTCAAAAGCAAATCTTATTTTACAAGCGTCAGCCCCACTGTGGAGAGCACAGGGTGTCACCAACAGATAAGCAGTCCCACGCACTGCTTACCATATAAGGACTTAAGGACCCAACAACAAGAAATTAATGTCTGCTAACACACACACACACCCACACCCCCCCCCCCCAACAAATTCCCGTCTACAGCCCCTGCCCCCCTCCAACCCAGCAGTAGTGTGAGATGGATGGGTCTGTGAGTGGAGACAGAGTGTGTGTGTGTGTGTGTGTGTGTGTGTGTGTGTGTGTGTGAGAGAGAGAGAGTCAGTAGTGACTGAGTGTGAGAGTGAGTGAGGTGTGTGTGTGTGTGTGTGTGTGTGTACACCTTCTCTCCTCTCTGCTCATTGAGCTGCTCCACACGTTGGCACAGGGTCTGGATGGGCTTCTTGAGGCGGCAGGAGCCGATGATGTCCTCCAGGTACTCCAGCATGCCCTCGTCATGCTCCGTCTGTCCCTTGGGCTTCATCATGGCTATCTGCTCCACCTCGCCCTGCACAGACACACAGACAGACACACACACACACAAAAATATCTCAATCTTGAAAAAAATTCTATTCTTCCAAATCAAATACAGCACCTCAGGCAAAAGATAAACCAAAATGAATGTCTCTTACCCCAACCCCACACTCAGACACACTCTTTCTCTCTCACACACTCTCTCTCTCTCACACACACACACACCAGCTGAGGGAGAACACTTCTTGGCCTGAAAAGAACATTGGTGAAAGTGTCAAAACTACTACAAAATTATTTTTCACAACACATTTTTAAAACTCATTTATTCTCACATTAAAATGGAAAAAAAAAACACTTCTTGAAAATTCTTATACTTCATGAATTTAAAAGCACCAATCTAACAGGAAAAAAAAATCACACACATTATAAACACACAAAACTACTACAAATTCACAGAGCTCCAAAGCTGAAGACAAAATTAAATATTTTTTCAGTACAAAACCACAAACCACTTGCCAGTCATCCATATCCTAACCTGCCTATAAGTTTAAGTTATGCGTCACTCTCTCACTTTATCTGTCCACCACAGAGTCAATGACTAAACAGCATTTTCACTCAAAGCTAAAAAAACAAAAAACAAACAAACAAAAAAAAAAACAGGCTGCTATTTTATCACCATTTCTTGCCAAACCAAGAACATTCCAGAACCTTTGTTGGAAGCATCTGATTAGCACACACCAATACATGCACTCCACAAATAAATAATAAATAAATACTTTACAAATAATAATCATTTTTAAAAAGCGTAGATAACTACTGGTGACACAACACCACCCAGTAAAACTCTGCTGATTCGACTAAACTACAATAAATGTACACTCTGTGTACACTCTGCAGAGGTCTATGGAGTCCCTGAGGAAGACAGGGCTCATCCTCTGCTTGGGAATGATGGGAGGCAGGCAGCCCTGCTTGCCCTTCCCTGCTCTGGCATCATCTGTGGGTGGGTGGGTGTCGGGGGGGTGCTCATGAGGAGAACCAGTACAATCTACCTCCCCACCACCACACACACACACACACACACACACACACACACACACACACACACACACACACAGCCTGGGCCATGATACACGAGGGGAAAACCCCCATAGCAACACAATGCACAAAGACAAGCGAGTGTGCTTCATTAAAAACAGATCAGGGACCAATTAACCTTGACCTTTGCTTTGTGTTGGGCTAATTACGTCAGAAGGTGACAGCAACAGCAGGCTGGACCAGCAAGAGAGAGAGAGATTGAGAAAGAGAGAGAAAGAGAGAGAGAGAAGAGGGAAGGGGAGAGGGAGGGAGAGCGTGAGGGAGGGAGAGAGAGATGGGGAAAGTCTGACCAAATCTGCTGATGCTGGTGGCATCCCAAACACAGCCCATGTCAGGAGGGTTGGCGGGTGGTCAGTGGGATGCGACTCAAGTCGTAGATGATCGCCCACCAAACTGCGTCATATCACCAATTAGCACCATGAAGAGGAGAGCTGTTGGGCACTCTCTTTCTCTCTCTCTCTCTCTCTCTCTCTCTCACACACACACACACCACCCACCCACCCACCCACCTACTCTGCTTGCAGGAAATTCCCCTTGGACTGACACCCAGAAACTCATACTGTGACATTGAACTGGGCCTGAATGCACAATTAGCCAGGAAAAATCATCCACTGAAAATGCTATATTAAAATTCCATGCCACACAAACAAATCAACTGACTCAACTCGAGAGAAAACATGCTTGACAGAAAAGTTACAGGAAGGAAACACAGATGGATGAAAACAAACACACACACACACACACACAGTGATGCTAGACCCTACCATACTGAAGCAGCACAAGTAATATTGGGGTTAGGCTTTTTCTTTACACACACCAATATTTACGTGCTGCTAAAGCGTGGCAGGCAGGTGTGTATGCAAAGCAGAGGGGCCGTCACTTTTGACCCTTGCATGGGGAACTACCTGTGGCTTTACGCTCGTCTCAGTGACCTGTTCCGAGCTGTGTCGCTAAGCCCATAGAATTCTAAAGCAGCAAATTATGGTTTGCACTCTTGTGATGATGGTTGAAAACCATGATGCGCTGCTATAGTCATCCAAGGCCTCTGGAGGAGCGAGCTCCTCCCCTCTCCAAGTGTTTGATACAGCAGCATAACATCTCTTGCACAAAACATACATAAATAAAGAAATACTGGCTTTAAAAATTCAAATAAAATACAACAAAAAATATTCATATACCCTCGTGCCAGTGAAGTACACAGACAGACTTTAACCAGGCACCAGTAACAGAGACACATTTAAATTACCTGTAAAATCAAAAATCTGTTGTGGTCCAGATCAATACCATGACTGCGCAGCAGTGTGCCCACGTCTTTGAAGGTGGCTTTTTTGCCATTGATGTGGTAGGTGGAGGAATTGTCTTTGCCAGCAGTTCTTGAAACACAGAACTTGCTGTTGGGGATGACTTCGAAGTCATCTCCTTCCTGGAGTAGAGAGGAGTGTGGGGGGAGGGGCACAGCCATTAGAGCAGCTTTAGCGTTCTAGAACACCACACAAATACTACAGTAGTTTAAGACAGCAAAAGAACTCTTTGCCTTCACACTATTCTACCTCCATGTGTTCACACAATTGCATCTTTTAGTCCTGCTGAATTACAGGCTTTTTTGGGGAAGTGCTGTGAAAAAAGTAAAAAACTAAAATCAAATAAAAATTCACTAAAAATATAAAAAAATGAAAATCAAGGATTACATTTCTAGTTTCATGTAAAACTTGATATGTTGATCATTTTCATAAAAAGACTGAAGACAAAACTATAAAATGAAAAGGGGAAATCACCTATTTGATTAACACTGACACTTAAATACACCAATAGGTGTAGTTAAGACAATATTTTTTTAAAAATATATATTTGTCTTGAAATATAGCTGCTTCATAAAATATATTCACATGCATCCATGATACTGCCCCAAAGGAAGAAATGTTACAGCATCACATATTGCTCTTAAGGGTTTTTATAAAAAATATTCTAAAATTAATTAAATAATTAATTAAATTCACATAACTACATTTGTAAAATCAAAAGCAGGCCACCATAAAAAAAATTAACTGGACATATATTCTGAGAATTTTGAATCTTTGACTCAAGTTTTCCACCAGATCAAGTTGGATGCAGTTTTTTGCACCAAGGGCACTATGCTGGGTGTCCTGAGATTCGAAAACAGGGGGTGAAAAATTATGTTTGCCATTTAGGCAGTTAGATTTTAAAAACTATAAACAACAATGCATTTTTAGTATTTATTTAAGATTTGGCCAGTTTTGTCAGTGTCATTCCACTAGAAGGCCATAAAGCTCAGAACAACCACAACTGCTGTTAGGGTGGGAAGGGAAAAAAATAATGAAATAAATAAATAAATAAAAATATATATATTTGTGCAGTCATGATTTTCAGTTAAATTATGAAATCAACCACCAAAAACTTCAACCCAAGTGTAGTTTTCATCTTAAAAATACACACACACACTCATACAGACAGACTGGTGTCAGCCATCATTTTTTGCCAATTTTTTACCTTGTCAATAATTTTTTGAAAGTGCACCTCCACTGTACAGCTCTGCACATCCTTGTGCTTGTCAGAGCTGTGGATAAGGACAGAGAGCTTTTTGGACCTGATTTTTTGAGCCCTGTACCCAAAAACAAATAGCATGGAATCGATCACGTTGGATTTGCCACTGCCATTAGGCCCAATGATGCAGGAGAAACGCTGCAAAGACACAGTGAAAGGATGAGAGGGACACCAACACAAAAAAAAACAATAAATAATCAGACATCTACAGGCTTGCTAAAGACAACCCTAAGGTGTGCTGTGGTTTGGGACACTTTGCATAAAACCATTCACAGGGTGACAAATACAGACAATATTTCAATACACCTGTGACTACACCACAGGTGTACAATGCAAGTTAAAATACAGGTTAAATACAGACTCAATAGCAGGAGAGGGCTAGCCCTTAAATTCTTATAAGGGCATACAAGTCCATAAACAAAAAAAAAATAGTACAATATATGTACTCTATTAAAAACAGAAACTGCAGAATACTAAATAGCCTCATCATAATACTACCATGAAATAAACATAAGGTTTAAAGTGTCATAAAACAGTAGAACAGTAAAAGCATACATAATACCTAAGAAGGAAACAGGCAACACCCCTCTTTTAAAACTAAACAATCTCCTTGAATGGCTGCAAAAAGGTAGCCTCAAGTTCTTCAAATGGTTGCATTTAGCCTCATACCTTGTGAAAAGGCCCGAGAATCTGCTCGCCTGCGTAAGACTTAAAATTCCTATTAACAATATGCGTTATCATCAGGCGAGGAGCGCCCGGTTCATTGGTCATTGCTGGGGGCGGGGGTGGAGGGATGCTAGCAAGAATCTCCTCCAAACTTCGATCATCAACGGCCTCGGCAGGCTCATCGGGAACGGCATCTAGAGCAAAAAAAAAAGTTCATTTCTAGAGGGTGCACTGGCGTGTAGGGGAGGGTAAAAAAGCACAGCCAGAAACACCCCCCTCCTTTAGAAAGGCAGAGAGAAAAAAAACCCAAACAAAACAAAACGCCACAAATCATAAGCTGAACGCGCACAGAAAAGAAACAAAGACCCTGGACAGTTGGGAATGAAGTTGCACATACTGTCTATGATCGAAATACAGTTTAGCACAGCTCTTAAAACTCTTGGGTGTGCTGAGAAAGTAATGTGCGTCTTTCAAACGCACAATCCCTGTTGCTTTAACACAAAACGCAAACACGACTCCGTAAACTGTAACTGAATCAGACGTATCCATATCAAAGTACAACGAACAGCTGGTCCTCTTACTTGTCCGTGCACGCAGCTTACAAAGACACTAGTGTAGAATACCAAAGTTTTAGACCGATTACTGTGTCCAACTCACAGAAGATAAACAACGCAAACAAAGTTGTCACTTCACTTTTTTCCGATTAGATACAAACAACTTTAAGATTTAAACAGTCCCAGCTTACTACTAAACGAAAACGCAAAAACACACCTCACTATGTCAAAAACAGTTACATCATCCAAGTCCAACAAAGAAAAGTTCATGAGCAACATTGTCCTCAAAGCCATCCATTATCTACCCAGGACAATTTATTAGGCCAATTAGGTCGACTTGAAACCAATACAGCAGCGTCACAATATTGTCCATCTCTAAAATGAAATGGGACGTTTATATGTGTTTAACTCACATCAGTTATCTAGCCAGTTAGCTTATATTTTATGAATACATGGGACTCCATAAATAAACGCAGCCAATCAAAACTCTTCCATGGACATTGTCATTGTAAAAGTGGCAACATCCATACCAAGGCTCGGAAAAAAAGCTCAAATGTTTAGAAGAAAATATGGTTAAATACATCCTTTGTTACTTGCCATTTGTGTGTGGTGGCTCCTGGCCATTGGAGTTCACTTCTTGACGGGGTAACTCCATCTCCTCATCTGAGTCATCCTGGGGCTGCGACCCCTTCCCTCGTGGTTTCGAGACCGATACTTTAGTCGTTTTAGATGGCATAATTTTAATTCTGGAGAAAATTTCACAGGGGTCAGGACACTCATCCAGTGGTGTGGTGCGTCAACCAGACCTGCTACTTGTCCATCTCCTCCTTTGAATGTCAAAAGGCAACTCTCTCTACCCCCCGTCAGCCCTGCCATTCTTTCGAGATGCAGTTTAGACGTTGACCCCTCTGAGATAAACAGAGAGCATCTCGAACAAAACTGTATGAAGTGCGTAAAAATGGAGGGAAACGGGTGGGAAAAAAATCTGCTGCGTCGCTTTAGCATTTAGTCCTTAGAATATCACAAAACAGATGACGCTTAAGTTATAAGTCTAAAACGAATATTCACGTCGTGTCGTTTACCAGCCATCAACAATGCAAGAAAACGCAGCAAGCTACACAACGAAAAAAAAAAAACTTGTATGGGATCTACGGTTGTAAACCAAACAGGCACTAGGCCACCATTTCTGTACAATAGTTTGCTACTTATTCAGAAATTAAAACAACTTGTTTTGATTCATCCGACAACGGTAGTAAGCAATACAATTTCACACGGCGTTTGCTATCCTGACACTTAAAATTACTTTGCTGGGCCAGGCGTCACTATGCCACATTACAAAGAACCCCCACCGAAAAAAAATGGTGACGTCTCCTGTTGTCAGTAACGAGAACAGAGCTCAAACAATATGTGACTAAGCCATTTCCCAAGCAGTACTTGAGTTATATTCGCCAAATAGGGCATGATACTTG
The DNA here is from genome assembly GCA_015244755.2 of Tenualosa ilisha. Lineage (NCBI taxonomy): Eukaryota > Metazoa > Chordata > Actinopteri > Clupeiformes > Clupeidae > Tenualosa > Tenualosa ilisha. Next base: position 1,040,351 of record PYXC01000815.1, read on the forward strand.
CACAAAAGTTGCTAACTGAATGCCTTGCAACAGCCATGTCGAAAATTAAAATAATAACTTTTCTTCCTTATACGAGTTTGACAACTCAAGCAACCACGTTTGGTGGCAAATACGAAAACACAGGGTTGGCAGAATCGCTACAGGAAGCACTGATGTTAGCCAACTTAGCTAGCAGTATAGCGAATCATTTGTCGGCGCCAAGCCACATTCGACCAATAACTAACGATCCATGTTCCTAAAGAGAGGATTAATAACACTGTTGTATGTCCGCACGCAGGTAGTGACACTAGTCTCTTATGACAGTTAACTCACTTATGCTTCGCAAGGGCGTAATTACTAATTGTTGGTTGTTTGATGTTAAGCCACAGTTAAACTTATACGGAATTTGGAGGAATGTTGCTATGCGAATTATCTCCATACGGCTTATGCACTTCTGTTTGCTCAAGTTCTCTGTTCTTGACAGGATGATAGCCATTTCTCATTGCTAAAATGGCCAGCCAGCCAATAACGTCGATCATTTACATTAAGTTTGACTATAACGCATGATTAAAAATGTTTATCCCATCAAACAGCGATGTGAATTAATACGTTTGACATTGCCCACTTGGCGATTAACTTTGATCGATGGTCGTTAACAGTATTATAAGAAACCTCTATATTTGCAAGCAAGAGTTAAAGTTGGTCGTAATGGGAGTGTGTTACCTGGCGCCGACATTAGTTCCTCGATATTCAGAAAACTCACCCCTTTCACAACCAAGTTAGCGGTTAGTAAACACATCTCACTAGCGTTTTTTTTTTATTTGTTTGCAGTTCTCATTGGTTTTCCCTCTTCATAATGTGACCTACCTTAATCACAAAGCAAATCAGCCATTATAAAGTCATGACAATATTTTTAAGTGTTTTCGAATTTAAAGTTAGATGGCCTGGTGTCCTTTTTAAATTTAACATCTCTATAGGTAAGGACACAAATCAAACAGTAAGGACAAAATGCTAAGTATACATCATGACGTTAATGGCAATTAATGTTTAGATAACCGAGTTAATAAACGTGTGAGTGTTAGGATTAAACGTTAACACCAACAGTTAACGTAGCTGTAACATTAACACTAAGTTTACTGTTCATCTGACTTCATAACTGCGTTCCAGTTGATCCCAAAATGACGTTAACGTGTGCAGTCCTGACATTCAAAAAGTGCAGTTAACATGAGTATTTTTCAGCAAACGTTAGTTCTGTTTGTTAACTAAACGTTACGCGTACCTTTACAGTAACACATATTCGAAAGGTATCTTTTGCATTCGCTTTATCCATGTTGGCAATGCAGTGGTTAGCTCCTCCAAAGATGTCATTAGCTGCCATCGAACTTGGGTAACGTTAGAAGTAAATGTGCTACAACTCCAAAATCAAACTGGTGGGGACAACGTTAACTTAACATTGGCTGGTCGTTAGAATTCAAAAATCAAGGCAAGGTATTAAATTGGCGGGTTAAACCAAAATCTTAAAGCATAGCTCAACTGCCATGAATGTCTTTTCACGTGTTCCATCTAACTAAATCGCAAAATACTTTAAGCTAAACGTCAACAAAACATCACAATACTATAGCCTAAGATTACATAGGTAGCTAGCATGCAAACATTAGCCAGCCAACCCCAACTCATTGGTTAGCACACGGCAGCTAACGTTGGTTCATTTACAGACTAAACCAAACGATAGACAGCTAGCTAACTTTAGCCTTTTTGAGTAATTGTTTACCTTTCTCTTTCCGTGTAAAATTACTTTATATTCCTTTGGATATCCAGGACGAGGGTTTCGAATTTAATAACTATAAAGTATCTATAAACAAAAACTGAAAACTTAAAAATATAAACAAGTGTTGAATGATCAAGGTCCTGCAATCTAACGGAGACCACTATGAAGAAATTCTCACTCGAAAATGGCGCCTAAACGCGCTCGTCGAACCAAAATTCGTTACAAACTCGCGCATGGCATCATGGGAGTAGTCGCAATTCCAAAATCATAAATTTCGACATTATCCATGCAAAATGTAACTAAATACTGGGTCTAGGCTCAAATGTTAATATTGTATTTCCTGCCATTTCCAATTTCATATTATATAACTTAAATATATTGTGGAGAGTTGTTACAGAATAACAAATTGAAGAAGACACACCCCCTAGACTTTGAATGAAGAAGCTATGGAAAATCCTCCAATGGCAATGTAGGAACCGTTGCCTGGAGACAGCAGCTGCGTACAACTTGGAACAGTTCTGCAATACAGTGACGTAAAGAAGAAGGCTAGACATCTTCGTTTAAAAACAGTAAAGGTACTTAAATAACCCCCTCAAGTATTTCACACAAGTAGTTGATCAGTATTGTATAGAATGTTAGTGCTCATTTTCAGTTTAAGTGCAATATTTTGACACTGGCATTTGTTTATCACATATTCTTAGGCTGTCGTGTGCTTACCGTTAGGCTTGCGGTTCTGGTAGCATTGTCAGTGCTAACGTTAGCTGGACATCATTAGCCACTTTTTAGTTTGATAGACGATTGAGCTGTGGGTGTTATCATTGTGTTAAACATCTAACAGTGAGCTAAATGTGTGTTTAATTAGTAATATTAACTTAATTGGTGTAGATGAATGGTTTTGGTCTGCTGAATTGGAGTTAAGAAGCATAACCTAGTTTACAGTCTAAGGTTTACTTTTGGGGTTCCATCAGGACATGTTAGCCACTTTTGACAAGTTAAAAACGTATCCTTCCCTCTGAGGCTATGATGAGTAGTTACTGTGATTTGGATGTTTCTTGTTTGAGCAAGTTAGATATACTTGCAAATAGATTAAACAAGTAGCGTCAGTGGTGGATGAGCTCTCCGTTTACTTTATCAGGTTAGCTACTCGTGTGCATGGAAAGGTTAATATAAACATGCCGGAACATTACACAATTTGTCAGTTTATACTTGACCTATCATTCACACGGCGGTCGAAGTGTACATCCGACATTACTTTGTGCATCCATGCCACATCTGACAAGTGACGCTTGGTGAGACATTTAGATAGATACTTGCTACATGTTCTTGGTTGTTCAATTTTTGCTACAGTTAGTCTAGGCATAGACTGGTGGTAGTTCACTTCAGCTCTGAGGTTAAGTGTTTATGTGGTGCCATGAAAACCAAGGGTGTCAACCAAGGAAACGTTGTCATGGTGACTTGTGGATTTTACAATGATAAACAGAAATAAAGCATATGTAAGAGACCTAAAAATCACTGTTATCACGATTAAGAGTGTTTTTTGATTGGATATTCATAGTGTAATCAGAGCTACACCGTCACAGTGTATAAGCCTAATATTGGCATTAGATGAAATAACCAACAAGCAAATCTCAAAACACGATGATATTGAATTGTACTATTTTATACCAAAGATACCAATAGCACATTTTAATTTATATATAGACAAAACAGTTTAATTAGCATTATTTTATAACAAATGATCTGTCTGTATAAATGTGAGACTGTAAAGTAGACATAGTATGAAGTAAATCGTGGTTGATATCTACATTAACTATGACATTTAGTCTATGTCATTATAGAGTTTCATGTCGATGTGTCTGTGTCAACTATGTCATTAAAGAGTTTCATGTGTTACAGTGTAGGCTTACTCCTGCACAACCGGAATCAGAATATTGCCTTCATGACAAGATCGGCGCCATGAGGTTAAAAACAACCCTGCTGAAGGAGCCTAAACATATCCTTTTCAATCTAATCACTTTATTCCAGGTTAGTCATTACATGATACAAAACATGCATCATCAGATACCAGATTACTGCTAAGTATTTTTAACTGTCCTGTTGGATGTTGCATGTCTTGATGTTAAGTATATGTAGTGATGTTGATCATGTCGTCAGTTATGGTTATCTTTGTAGGTCTTTGCAGATATTTTTGTTCAAAGCAACACACAATATCAGTAAATCTTGCTGTTAACATTAAAAAGTTTCATAGGTTAAAGTAAAACCATTAAGCCTTCATCAAACACTGAAACAGAATACCAACTGTAAACATATACCGAACAGTCACTTTGAGGGAAAAAGGTTAATATAAAAAGATGGCTGTTCAGAAACCTTTTTTTTTTATCTGAAAACTATCGCTTGAATTCAATTCCACCAACAAGGAATGACAGAATCAATTATAAATTGAAAACATGATTTGGTTTGTCTGGCCCTGACAGTCTGTTTATATGTAATCTCAAGAGCTTAGACCATCTCAACTGTGGTTTTAACTTGAGGCCCCTCAGTTGGAAGCCTGTTAGTTGGCCCCTTAATGACAGCACACACAGGGAGTTGGTGAGCTGTGTGGGGTGGACCACGGCAGATGAGCTCTACTCCTGCAGTGAAGACCATCAGATACTGAGGTGGAATCTGCTGAACAACGAGACCCATGTGGTTGTCCACACCCAGGAGGACATCTTTCCTATTGACCTGCACTGGTTTCCCAAGAGCAGTGGTGGAAAGAAGCAGGCCCTGGCTGAGATATTTGTACTTACCAGCACAGATGGTAATTATTAAAAAAAAGAAAAACTTTGTCAATATCATGAAATGGTTTTCCAACCAAGGCCTGAAAATTAGCCTATTTCTGTTTAAATCCTGTGTGTTTATATTTTTTCCAGCCTTTGACATAGCTTTAATTTTACAGTATGACAAACTCATTGCGCAGCATTAACATTTTGAAATTATTATTCACCCCCCCCCCAAAGGTATTACAAACTTTTTTGGGACCTATTTGTTATTAATATGTTTTTTCCTTTAAATATAGTATTTATTTTGTACCAATATTAAATATTTGGGTTCTCTATGATCACATAGATATTAAAGGCACACCAGGCAAAATTGTATGCTTGTTGCAGCTTAATTTACATTTACATTTACATTTACATTTATGCATTTAGCAGATGCTTTTATCCAAAGCGACGTACAAAAACAGGATTATAATCCAAGCTTCAACACAGTTATAAACCTAAAAGCACTCTTTGCTAACAGAAAATTGGCAGGAGATGATAGTGCAGGAGTGTGATAAAAGTGCAGTATGGGGGGGGCATTGTAAGTGCATTCCAGGTAGTTAGAGGTTTAAGGCAAGAGGTACTCGTGGAACAGCTGGGTATTCAAGAATTTCTTGAAGGTAGAGAGGGTATTCGTTGCTCTGGTAGCACTTGGAAGATCATTTTACTTCTGTGGAACAACAGATGAGAATAGTCTAGTTTACCAGCTTCATGGTCACTTTGATGGTGGAATGGCTGCAGTACAGCAGTTTTTTGACACTGCTCCAATGTCAAACGAAACCGCAACTGAATGAAACAGAAATCATGTGTATTAGCCTACCTTGTCAGTCAACATAACTGGTTTGCATTGGTGAGAATGTACAACATTGTTGTTAGTCTTTTTTTCTAAATTCTGAGACTGTAGAGGGAGCTCTGCAGGCTTGCCTGGTATGGACAGATCAAAGGAATCCAATTTTCAGTCATCTTTAAACAACTGAAATAGTGTTTGGGTTGCTAGCAGGGAAACATAAAAATCTCTAATGTGTGGGCAGTCATTGCACAAAGTTCCAGTATTAAAATATAGGTAAGAAGATAAAGTATTTTTATCTCATGGGCTGGACAAGTATTGTATGTGTTGATGTATGAATGAAATACAGTACAAGACTGGCACTTTCTAGACCAAACGATTATACACTGAGCTGTTCCCACATAGATTTTCATGTTCCTACTATTCCCGCCCTACACACAATTTTAGTCAAATTGAAATTAACTGCAGATGCAAACACATCTAAAATCATCCTTAATATTTTGAGATGGCATAGTAGTGGACACCTTGGATTATACAAGAGCCTCAGCATCACTAGTTTTGCACTTTGTTCAAAATCTAGGTAATTTTAAATCAGCAGGCATACAGTGTGATTTTATAATGGTCCAGTGTGAGCAAGTTGGGAATGATGCTTTTTAACATATTAAGGCTCAGACATGGTCTCTGACGTAATGCATTTTCAGAGTGGTGAAATGATCATATCAAAATTCTGGGTGAAAAAATATATGAAAGCACATGAAGTTAACAGAAATATTTAAAATGTTTTAGTGTACAGTATATGTTACAGACAACAAAAATTATTGTGCAAGAGCTCAAATTGTGCTTGAAAAAGATTATGTTTCTCAGATATACTGTAAGTATAACAAACACAAATGATGAACACCAAATCGATTCCCATATCCCTGACCAGGAAGGCATGTTGGGCTGCATTTCATAAGATGTTGTTTTTCTCATCGATGCGGAGTGGATGGCACCTACCTAACTTTTGATACAGTAGGGCATCAATGCACAGTGTAGAGAGAGAGGGGCCTCTCGGGGACCATTTGAAAATCTCTGTATAAAAACTCCTGAATGCTTTCTGTCACCTACAACAAAACAAGGCATGAGTTTTGAACAAATGAGGAGATGGTAGTGAATTGTTCCCATGAGTTAAGATTTATGCTCAGGGCAGTGTGTGTGTGTGTGTGTGTGTGTGTGTGTGTGTGTGTGTGTGTGTGTGTGTGTGTGTGTGTGTGTGTGTGTGTGTAACCCGCCTGACTCTCATGCGCTCATCAGATGTAAACACGCACGTGGAGACGCCTGGCCACAGCAAGCTACGTGTGCTCACCGCAGTAATGCCAGTGTAGAGTTGCATAAACACACCCACAAACTAAAGCAGCAATTTCGTCTGGCATTAGCCCATGGTGATGAACACCCTGTTCAGTCTGTCAACTCACTCTTCGTTCCCTTGGACCAGTCGCCTAGTAGTTCATCACCTTCATACAGTATGTGGCTTGCACTTGATAGATAACATCTACACCAAACCACCTACTGTTTTAAAGGGCAACTTGTTTCAGTTTCCTTGATATCAATCCTCTCTGTTACCACATGCAAATGTGTTTTTTTTGTTTTTTCTTTTTTATACTTCTTTAGGTCCGGATGTCTGACAAGAACAAATCAGCAGTTATTGTCACATTTTTTAAAGGCTCTTGGAGTTTGTTCACGCAGCATAGACTGTGAATAACTGAAAATATCTTAGACTTCAATACCCCCCCCAACCCCCAAACCACACACACACACCCCACCCCCAACCCCCAACCCCCTTGGGTTTGAAATGTCAATTTCTGCTTTATGTGCTCCAGTCCTCGCTCGATGTAACCACAGATGTATAACACTGGTGGGAGGGGTGAAAAATCCTCCAGTCTTTAGTGGCTTTGTGCAGCTTCATTCACCCTGAGGGCCCCACGGGTGCGTTGTGTACATGTGTGTAGTCTCTCAGGTCCCCACAGAAAGTGGAGCCGTCGTACGTCTCACCTCGAAAAGCCACTCTACTCCTTCAGATTGCCTTCAGACATTGCATTCGTTTTACGGCTGAGTGCTTACTACCTGTTTTTTAGGGGCTGGCGACATCCACTTTGTTTGGAGATCCATATATAGAGCAGGGAGAGTGCGGCCACTCTGCTGATTTGCGCTTTTAGGCAACCAAAAATTACATAGAACATTCAGATTTTTTTTAATACGCAAGGCCACAAAGTATATGTTTGGCTTGTGTCTTTGATAACTGTCTCCATGCCTAATCGCTCTTTGTCGCTAGCATATAGGCAACTGGTTTAATCCCGGCGGCTGCAGGGCAAACACAGACTCTGTAGTCATTCATTCATTCATTTTCAACTCCAGAGGAAGGGTTACCAGTGGGAACAAGACAAAGAGTCATAGGCAAAGACATAGCATGTGATCATTTGAAGCTTCCCAATAATCTTCAACCACCAAACTATTAGTCTCACTTTATACATATTTGCTTGTGTCCATTTTCACACAGCTCACAGTTTAAATAGGCTGTCTTACTGAATGTACTTCATTGTGTCAAATACTGCCTTTATATATTTATATACATTTATATTTTTTTGTTGTATTTTTATAGCTGACTAATGTGTCTTTTGCTGCCCTGTGCGTATCATCTGCTTGGCTACGTGAAATCAGTCCCACTACAGGGGTTATTGCTGTTGTACTACCTTAGAGTGATGTCATGGTGCACATATACTAATTCTGGGCTGTCTGTGGCCAGGCCCCTCAAATAACACAACTGGCAGTGTTCCTCCGCTAGTGGAGAGGACTGGGAATCCGCCCCTTCATTGAGCTCAAGTGACCCTAAGCTTTTAATGAGGGCCCAGTAAAGTTGCAGGAGAGTTGGTGAGAAATGACATGTGCTCCCAGGTGCTATGCTCCAGCCACACTTAGAACTGTGTGTGTGTGTGTGTGTGTATGTTTTTCCTCCCTGAGGTGAAAATGGTCTCTTGTGAGAACATATTTATAAGGAAATAAGGCAAGGTTATGTTTTGTCATGTCGTGTCAACATGCGTTTAGTCATAAATGCACTATGCACTCACACCCTCTGAAAAGGTGGTCAGAATTAGGAATGGTAGCTTTGTCAAGCTTTGTTAACTCTCTCCAAAGGCTCAATTACTCTGTACTCTTAGTGTTTTTTTGTTTTGTTTCTGTGCTGTATCAGGCACTCCTGACTTTATAGAGCCAGAGGACTCAGGTTCATCATGAACAGTTTGCCCAAGCATAAGCTTCCTTTTCATGTACAGTGTTTCTTGTGGCTCATCTGTGTTTGTAGGCAAGTTCCATTTGGTGTCCAAAACGGGTCGCATTGAGAAAAGCGTGGAGGCTCACCGAGGAGCGGTCCTGGCGGGACGCTGGAACTACGATGGGACAGCCCTCATCACAGGTGAGGCCTCCTTAACCAAAGCAAGGTTAAAGAAAAAAATGTGGAGTCAGTCAGCCCACATCCCTGTTCTCTGAGGCTGTTGAGGATTTTCGGCATAAGAACAACAGTATTTGGTGCAACGTAGACCGAATTAGCGAACTGGCAGCTAACGCTAACTGATGGGGGCACAGGAAAACGAGAACATTCTTGCCCTCATCAGTTAGCGTTGGCTGCCGTTTCGCTATTTAGTCTACCTTGTACCAACAGCACTTACCAATGTGAAACAACAGGGCCACGGGTTGATTTACCCCGGATAATCCCTTTAAAGCTGCTATCTGGCATAGTCATGGAATAGACCTGATTACCAGTTGTCTTACGTGCAGCTTTGCCTCCACTAACATTGTATTTCATTCAGCGACCACGCATGCCAGAACATTTTATTATAGGAATGCCCTCAGCTAGTTGGTTTGCATGCTAACTTGCGGAACATGCTAAAGTAATGCTAGCTGCACAACACAGTGTCTAGGCGTGTTTGACATTACATCAGTAATGGTTGTTTCTTCACATTCTGTTGGTGTTTTGGATGTGTCAAGCTAAAAGCTAAAAGTATGCCACATACCACCTTTAATGGGATTATCTGGAGTGAATCAACCTGTGGCGTTGTTGTTTGATATTGCAGAGTGCTGTTGGTAGGTATGAGAACGGCAGAATTTGGTACAACATAGACCAAATAGCAAAACGGCAGCCAACGCTAACTCATGAGGACACTACGTTGTACCAAATGCTGTTGTTCTTATACCTAGCGACAGTACTCAGCAGCCTTGAAGAACAGGGATAGGCTATGCACGGATCGACTCCGGATATTTCTTTAAATTATATGGGACCAGATTTCAATAGATGCTCATTTATTTTAAAGTTAAGTAAATGCTCTATGCGTTTTTGTAAAGTAGTTTTAGTGTACTGTACATGGAATACAAGGTATGGACCCTTCTCAATATGATGATAAATCAATGGATTTTAAATATATATTACACAGGTGGTATGAAAAATTGAGAAATTGATATGGTGATATTGGCTTCACTGACTGTAATATCTGCCAGCTGCAAAAGTAGTTTTATCTGTTAATTTGTATTGAAAGCATTACCAGAAGTGAGTGATTCCAAGCTGTTTTGGCAGTGGTGTAATTGAAGCTTAGAGAAATGCAGTGTCCTGCATGATAGTATGTCATTGACTGAAGCCTCTGTGATGCAGAGTGCTGGTTGGGGAGTTTTGCCCAAACTCATGACCTCTGTTTTGTTCCTTCAGCTGGGGAGGATGGTCAGATTAAGATTTGGTCCAAGACCGGCATGCTGAGATCAACACTGGCCCAGCAAGGTAGGACCTGGGGTGGGGGTGTGAGTGTGTGTGTGTGTGTGCGCGTGTTGGTGGGTGGGGGGGAGGGGTGTATGGGGGCCCTTGAATCTCAATGTCGACAGTTTAAATATGAGAGAATCTACACTGGCTGACATACTGCGCAGTATGTATGCAAACACTGAGCCCTCTTTCACTGTGTTCCCTCGATGCCGCCTCCTTTCTCTCGCCAGTCGGGGTAGGCCCACAGAAAAGACGTCAAAATACATCACTGATGGCCTCAAATATGCCATAAGTATTGTGCAAGTGCACACTTAGCAGTAACTATTTCAAAGTTCAATTCCTATAGGAAAAAGCATGTATAAATTCATGTCATTCACCATTTCAATTAGAAACTACTTCACGTTCAAGTTCATGTTGCTTTTCTCTTTGAGTGAATGTTTCTGTTCTTGTTTTTTTTTTCAAATAAACCTTCTTTATAATCAGCTGTCCATCTGTATCACCTCAAATGTTGTGGATATTATTTGTGCACCTGTATCATTCATCACAACTAAGGCAGGAACGCAAGATTCTCTCTTGTGGTTCTGGTTCTTCTGTCATAGAAAAATGAACTTGTTTGATCGTGCACAACCCTGTATGCCATCTGCTGATATTTGGATGTTACTCAAGTGCTTTCAGTGATAGGAGTGTGGCTTCTGAAACAAGTTATCTCGGCAGTGCTGCTCAGAAAATGTAGAAGATAAAAGCCTGTCATGGCTACTGTTTTGTTCCTGTATCCTCGACAATGTCAGTTTTGTTTTAATCTTTGGAGAAATGCATTTTAAGGGCTGTGGAAACTCATGGCTGTTGAAAAGGAGCCCATGCTGAACGCAGTCATCTTTCGCATGTATGGTGCACATAATATGTAGCTCCTGCTTCCACACAGCATAGTGTGCTTGATGGGAAGTCTGTTTAAGTGTGGTTTACGAGCCCGAATTCAACCTCACAAATAGACACGTGAGGAACTTTGAGAGAGAAACAGAGAGAGAGAGAAGGGGGGAGGAGGACAGAAACTGGGAGAGAAGAGCAAGGAGCAAAAGCACAGGAGATGAGAAAAAGGCTGCTCATTTTGTAAACATGAACGCAACACACAGCAGCCAATTATGCTGTCACAGTCAAACCTCAAGGCTCACTTAGCCCTGGGGCTGCCTCTGACTGCACCTTACTGAGCCTTACTGACCACCAAGCCAACCTGGCAACCTCTGACTGCACCTTACTGAGCCTCACTGACCACCAACCTGGCAACCTCAGGCTGCAATTTTTGCCCGTAATACAACTATATTTGTGGATCCCATGAGAGAGTTTTTTCCCCTCACTGATTGTGTATAAGGCTAACGCTATTCTCTTAAGTGTTTGTCTGTCTGTGTGTGTGTGATGGTTTGGTTTTGAAGCAAGCCAGCTTAAGCACGTTGTGTGATGGTTGTCTTAAATGTAATGACAAGATTGCTTAATTATTTTCGATTGCTCGCTTACGTTACACCTGACTTTTTGTGTCAGCTGGGCATACACACGGACCTAAAACTTGAGGTGTAGAACCACCGTAGGTCAACTACGTCTATGTGATTACGCGCCTTTAAGAGGATGCCACACAGCCACTGAAAGACAGCACGCTTCAAGCGATGTCAGCGTATCAGGGGCATGTGAAAACAACCATTATCTTCAAAATGTACCCCCTGGAATAGGAGGAGGAGGTGGGGTGTCGGGGGGTGGGGTGGGGTTGGCAGGGCTTTTGGGGGTGAAGGATCGCTGGGGCAGAATGCTGGACCTTGTCACTAGATGATTCACTGTGCCAGTTCCATTTCATTAAGAGCATCATAAAGTCCCAAAGGTTTATTGGAGCTGAGTTTTATTAAAAGCCATAAAAATAGATTTCCAGTGATACAGTCCTCCGCTCTGCGATGGCATGCGTACGGTTCACTTCTTAATTGTTTCATTGTGGCGTTGAAATGTTAAACGTGCCGCCCGACAGGCAGTGCCACGCAGGGTTGCCATGGGGCTGTCGTGAGCCTGCCTGCGTCTTTCACTGAGAAACACTGACTCAACAGGGTAATTAGCTCCAATGGCAAAAACGTCTCTCCAACCTATGTGTGGAAGAGGGGATGAGGTCAGTTTTTAATCGACCACAGTGGATCTCGTAAGTTGGTCTGTCGTGAACTCGGTGTGTGTGTGTGTGTGTGTGTGTGTGTGTGTGTGTGTGTGTGTGTGAGTGTGTGTGTGCTTTTGACACGTTGTAGCTTTTTCATTCATATTTTTCACACGTAGCTTGCCTGGCTAACTCAGCGAGAGGTAGGTACAGTACGTTTCCCATGAGAGGTAGGTACAGTACGTTTCCCATGTTGTTTACGAGGCAAACAAACAGAAGAGCTCCAGAAGGTCAGCTTTGTGTCGATCCAGGTGGATTTGAGCTGCATGTTGCCATGAGCGAGAATATCATTGAAAATGGACGTGTTGTGACACGGCACGTGTATTGACGTGCGCTCCGACCGCTTGCCTCAGCTACTGGTTGCACTGGTTGGGCAACTCTTTAGTTTACATGTGCCTGCAGGCAGCTCTCTCTTCCCACCTTTATGCTGAAGACGCCTCTTTTACACACAAATGTTACACACACACCTGCACTCACTCACTCATTTCATTTGGATTATCAAGGTCTGTGTTCAAATAAGTTTGCAAAAAAGTCATTGTGCAAAGAATTTGTTTCCAAAGATGAGCACATATGTTCAAGATGAAGGCTGCTGATGGCTTTTATAGACTAGCATAGACTAGTATAGACTAGCATAGACTAGCATAAGCTAGTATTTAACAGCTAGTTGTGCTGAGTCTTTCTCTTTCATTCCTGCCATCTGCAAGCCGCGCACACACATAAAGACGTGTGTGTGTGTGTATTATCAAGGCAGTTGCAGTCAAATTAATGTTTTAATGATTTTTCCTTACTGTGATTTTGTTGATATTTCCTGAGAAGCAGAATTAAGAGACTTTTGCACTTTTAAATATTTTAGCAAATGGAGACGTAGTGTTGAAGCGCGGAGAAGAGCTCGTCCAATATGAAAACAGCTAATTGAGAGTACTTGCCATGCTTTCTTCTGGGGCAGTCAGCCAGGGCTGGTATTTTCGAGTACTGTCTGTAAAACACAAGCCCATGTTGGCCTCAAAACAGCAGGCAATCTTAGTCATTTCCCAGAGGTTTATTACTGTAAGTAAGTTTTGGACCTTGGATGGATCTTGCAGGATTATCTTAACAATGTGATCCCCGCAGACAGTCTGCAGGCTTTTGACTGGGGATCATTCATAGCGTGCACTAAGGATTCTGGTGTTCCTTTATCATGCAGACCTGGAGACAGAATAGGTTGTGCCTGTTTGTGCACCACAAAGACAGACTGCAGGGTGTTTGCAGGGTGTGCACTTGGTGTTCACTCACAGATATGCAGTCGCACATATGTGTCACACTCACAGACATGCAGTCGCACATATGTGTCGCACACACAGACGTGCAGTCGCACATATGTGTCGCACACACAGACGTGCAGTCGTATGCACACATGTGCACTTGCATACATACATATATACACATACTAACTACACAGACAGATTGCAGTCATGCGCACACTTATACACACACACACATTTTCTCTCTTTTCTCTCTCTCATTGGCCTCCGGCGAGGGCAGGCTTGCCAAGCAGAAACACCTCTGTGGCTGTCATGTCACACATGAACACACCACACCTCACCACACACACACACACATGCGCACACACACTCACACACGTACACACACTGCAGTCACACATTCTCACACATGCGCACTCACACAAACACACACACACACACACACACTCAAAGCAGTCATAAGCACTTGTACTCACACTCTTTCCCTGGCTCTCTCCTGCCTGCCCTGCCCTGCCCTGCCCTGCAGAGACACCTCTGTGGCTGTGAAAACAGTGGCCTAGCGGCTGGTAAGTGGTAGGTGGTGGTGGTGTGTTCCTGTACTGCCAGCTCCACCACAGAGCTGTTGGTCTCAGGTGACCGCATCAGTCTCTCCAGCTGAGGGGCACACACACACACACACACACACACATGCGATTGCATGACAGGACCTGGCCCTCTGATCAGCAGTGTACATGTGTTTGTGTGTTTGTTTCACCCATCAGTTTGGCCTATTAAGTGCAGTGTATATGTGTGCAAATGCACCTATAGATACTATAATAATTTGGATGAAGTTTGCAACCCACATACCTCTTGCTTTGATTGTATAATAAGCGTCACTTTTCAAAATTTGAGTCGTATTTATGACTGTTACATGTTGAGAGGTTAGTTTTTTATTACATAGTAATGATTATTAATTACACCTATTTTTTTGCCCCATTCAATGATATCAGTCAACATCTAAGCCATTTTTTATTGAAGTTATGCATACTCTCTCTGTCGTTCTCTCTCTGTCTCAGGATCTGCGGTCTACTCGGTGGCTTGGGGTCCAGATTCTGATAGGATTCTCTACACGTCAGGCAAACAGCTCATCATTAAGCCTCTGCAGCCCAGCTCCAAAGTGCTGCAGGTAGGCCACTCTCCTTCCTCCTCTTCCTCCTCCTCTTCCTCTTCTCCTTCTCAGTCAGACACAGAGCACATGGACTGTGCATAGGGTTGGGTACCGAAATGCGGTACTACTACGGAACCGGGGCCAGCATAAACGGCAGTAACTGACTGTTAAGTGGATTTTGGTGCCTCATGTCAATGCCAGTTAAATCCCCAGCTGTATATAATGTGCTCCGGTGTTCTGGCATCACACATAAGAAGCATTACTGCAGGTTGCACCATCACTGCTTTGATGACAGCATAGTTTACACTTTCCATAGCTAACATCTTTACACTTTAAGACTGCTAAAGCTAAACTTAAAGCAGAAGGATACATCATGTGTAACAGCGTGTCCCCATGCCAGGTCGCTTACTCAAAGGAGAAGTCCATGGTTAAATGTCCATGGTGTATTGAAACATGATAATGAGTACAAACATTTGTTGAATAGCCCACCTCCGTCTGCCCCTAGCATTATGCAATAAAACACTTTTAGCCAATGCTCCCAGCTAGCTCACAATACAAATGGTAAGGGCGTAGTGTTGCCCATGCAAAGAGATCACTATTTTTACACCATTGACAAGGTCAAAGTAGCTCCACACTTTGTTGGTAGCATAATGAGGGTCCCAACATTTAAAAAGAGCCATTGAGAACTTTCTAAGTGTACAGATAGTTTATTATGAAGTCTGTTTTAATAGACAGTACCTTGATTTTCTGGTAGGGTGATGGGTTGATACTGCTTGATGTTGCTATATTGCCTCCATCTTCGTCAGTTTCAAAAATGTTTCAGACAGGCTGAAAGCTGTCTAGCTCTGAAGTTATCAGTAGCAACAGAGATGTTATCCAAGCTCTGTTTGGCATAGGCTAGGCTGGGCTTGTTATGATAGTTCAGAGGCGCATCAAAAGGACACGCAGCAAAGCTACAAACAGTCTCCGTGTCCGAAGTAAAGTCTCTAATCAGTGTAGGCCACTCTCATCAGCAATCCAGATCAGGAAGGCCATGGCAGCAGGTAGGTTTGAATTTTCCGTATGTTGATGTTGTAGCCCAATTCAACCAAACGTAAACATAATCTAGATGGAGACCTTCCCAGTGTATCCATATCCCAGCAATCAAGTCCCCTACTGGAGAAGTCAAGGTACTGTCTTTTTAAGAAGTCTTTTTTTAATAAACTATCTATAGACTTCCAAACTTTCCAGTGCCTCATTTTAAATGTTAGGACCCTCATTATGCTACCAACAAAGTGTGGGGCTACTTTGAGCCTTGTTTATGGTTTAAAAATAGTTATTATTGCACCTAGTATGATGCCCCAAACACCACCACATCTACTGAATGTGGTCTTGTAGGAAAGGCATGTGGTGATGAAAGAGATGCATCTCGAAAAATGTTCAAACTTTTTATCATGTTTCAGTATACTTTCGGTCCATTTCACACCGAATTTCTGCTTTAAAGCATTTTTTCTACGCACTTGTTTGACAAAATAGGCTACGCTATGCAGAGCACAAGTTTCAAGCATGAGCAAACTTGACTCTGTCTCGCTGGATATGGTGCAGATAGGTAGAGTTGAAATGTGAAAGCTTTCATTTTGATGATCTAATTTTAAATCACAAATATACACATACCTTTACACAGTAATATTCTAGAGCTGCCAGAAACGTTTCACAGGCGAAACATGTAGCCTAAGCTATCACTAGTTCACTTGCCCTGACCGAAGGTAGCCACATTAAACAGGAAGGCCTACAGCTGTATGCTGTCTATAAACATTCTAACACCGGGATATAACGTTTGAAAACTCATGTGAACAGGAGGAATGTCCAATTTAATGATGACAACCTTGAAAGAGGGAAGTGGCTGGGGTGAATAATCTGTGCTACCTGCCATGTGTGTATGTGTATGTGTGTGTGTGTGTGTGTGTGTGTGTGTGTGTGTGTGTGTGTGTGTGTGTGTGTGTATTTATTGTTTATTTATTTATCGATTGCTCTGGGGACCTTGGCTAAACGCCATAATGGCTGGGCCAGGTCTCCCCTGCACACCCTATCATCCCCGCCATTGCTCCTCAACACACCCCAACCCTTTCTCTGAACATTCTGTGTGTGTGTGTGTGTGTGTGTGTGTGTGTGTGTTTGTGCACCTTGTGTTACCTGCACGACTGCATTTATATGATTGTGGTGTGTGTATATGAGTCTATGAAGTGTGTGTGCGCATTTATGTGTGTGTGTGTTTTTGTCTGCATGTGTGCTCTCACACTAATGCCCTTCAATCCATCACTGTCTGAGCTGAAATCTGCTAAGCTATCTGTCATTTCAGTGTGCATGTTATCAACAGCTTCTCAGTCCATACATCTATTTCTGCCTGTTTTTCTTTTTGGTGTGTGTGTGTGTGTATGTGTGTCATTGGAGTAAGTTAGCCTCAGGTCAAACACTGAGAATGAATGCAGGCCTAATGGCGAGCCGTTGTGTGTTATTAGAGCCTTGTTTTTAATAGGTTGGGGCCGAGGGTTTGTTGGGGAGGGGTTAGTACGTGTGTAAGGGCAACCTCATCCCCCCTGGCGACCTGTGAACACGTTCCCATGTTTTCAATTAGAACAAGTGCAAGCAATTACCCTAACACAGAGCAGTCAGGGGAGCTGTCAGCCGGGATCTGTTAGCGCGCGCCATGCAAGGACACCCCCCCCCCCCCCCACAAACACACACACACACGCATACACACTCTACTCTCTGTCACACACACATATACACACACACAGTTAACATTGACACACACACACATACACATTCACACACACACTACACACGCTCGCTCACTCACTCTCTACTCCACGATCTCTTGTTCTCTGTCTGTTCTGGTCTTTTTCACTTGCCATCCCATACCTTGATGTCTCCGCAAGCCAGTCCTTGTGAACTTACACTCCCTTTCATTGGCTGAGCCCTCTCAGTTTTTACTGAGTCAGCTTAGTTTAGACCGACTCTCAGCCTCTTTCACTGCCCAACTGCGTTTGAACATGAACCAGATGGAGCATCTCAATCAAGGCTGACAATTGTATATAGCCACAGCATGGAAGTTATTTCACAGGCGTCTGGCAGGTCAGGTAAAGATAGCCTCTTTAAGATAGAAATGCAAGTTCAAACCAACATGGTCTTGCTCATAGATCATTAAAGGAGAAGATCTGGTTTAAATCGATGTCCCGTAGTTCAAAGCAGGTTCTAAGTCACTGAATTCTGTCTCTAGGAAAAAGAACCATTAAATTTGATGCAACATACAGAATGGAGAAAAGGCAGCTTACACTAACTGAATTGGGCACAGAAAGTCATTTTCAGTTTCATTTTCCTATGCCCCATTCAGCGATTCATTATCGTTAGCGGCCGGTTCGCTATTCAGCCTATGTTCAAATCTGTTGGTTTTCCTGCAGACAGCATTTGGTGACCTCAAACAACAGGGTTATGGATTTATTTACACCTTATTTCTCCTTTAAGTTCAGATCAAGGTCTCTGGTTCCATGGCCTGAGCTTTTGAGGCGAATCAGCCCCTGTCCCCCTCCACTGCTGTAGCCTTGCAGGGGGTGTGCTGAGATAGCATGGGCAACCACACACCCCTAATTGATGTGAGATGCTTTCACTCTGTCTGGTGCTTTGGGAATTCTTAATCTCAAATGCATGTGTCAGCCTCGTGAGAATGCAGGCAGCTTTGCTAGTTATTGAATATATGGGCTTCACTAAAAAATTATATTGGATTCGGTTTATTTTGTTGGACTAATAGACACTTTCATTATTCTTCATTATGGTTTTGGTTGTTGGACGTCCATTAAAGCGGTTTTGTTATTGGGATATGATGCCATAGCCCAGAATGGCCAGTCCAGAGTTACACACAATTCAACCTGAGTACAGTTGTGTTATGAATTAGGCTTTGGATCATGGATTTAGAGCCACATGCATTTTAGTGGGATTTTAGTGGGAACTTCTGTACATTCTGGTGTAGATTAAGAACCTGTATGCGTTTTATAGACTCAGAACCTCTGTCCATTCTGCCATAGATTGAGAACCTGTGTGCATTTTTGACTCAGAACCTTTGTACATTCTAGTGCAGATTAGGAATTGTGCATTCTGGTGTAGAGTGAGAACCTGTGTGGGAATATGTGTGTGTGTGTGTGTGTGCGTGTGTGTGTGTGGGGGGGGGGGGGTTGAGGCCCTTGTGACATGCTATATGGCTCTTGTTTTTCTGCGCAGTGGAAAGCCCATGACGGCATCATCCTGAAAGTGGACTGGAATTCTGTGAATGACTTGATATTGTCAGGAGCTGAGGACTGCAGATATAAGGTAGGTTCAACAGAAGAGGAGTGAAGTTGAGAACATGATTCATCTCACTACTGCTGTGTGTGTGTGTGTGTGTGTTTATGACTACTTTCACTGTGTCTATCATGGTTATTGCCAGCACTCAGATGAACTGCTCTTAACACCAAACCACAATAGCTGAGAGCTCCTTCTCTCCGACTCCCTTGTGGTTGTGCACATGCTGGGATGCTGTTGCTCAGGCCCAGGCTGCCTAGCAGTCAGTGAATTGGCTAATACCCCTAAAGAGGCTCTATCTGCATCTGCACCTCACCTCGCTCTCTTACCCCTCTTTTTCCACCTCGCTCTTTTGCCCCTCTTAGTCCACCTCACTCTCTTGCCCCTCTTTTTCCACCTCGCTCTCTTGCCCCTCTTTTTCCACCTCGCTCTCTTGCCCCTCTTAGTCCACCTCGCTCTCTTGCCCCTCTTTTTCCACCTCGCTCTCTTGCCCCTCTTAGTCCACCTCGCTCTCTTGCCCCTCTTAGTCCACCTCGCTCTCTTGCCCCTCTTAGTCCACCTCGCTCTCGTGCCCCTCTTAGTCCACCTCGCTCTCTTGCCCCTCTTAGTCCACCTCGCTCTCGTGCCCCTCTTAGTCCACCTCGCTCTCTTGCC
>PYXC01000815.1:1062500-1092500 GCA_015244755.2 Tenualosa ilisha
CTGGGTGCTAACCCTACACCCATGCAGCACACATGCAGTCCTTCCCTGTCCATTTCTCTCTCTCTCTCCCTCTTTCTCTCTCTCTCTCCCCCTTCTCCCCCTTCCTCCTTCCCTCTCTCTTTCTCATTCTCTCTTTTTCTCTCTCTCTCTCACCCTCACTCTCTTTCTCTCTACCTCTCTCTCCCTTTCTTTCTCTCTTTAGCCAGCCCGTGTGTATGTGTGTGTGTGTGTGTGTGTGTGTGTGTGTGTGTGTGTGTGTTTCCTGGGCTGCTGTGGTGAGAGGGTTAATACTGTGCAAGGAGCCTTGCTGTTACCACCATGACTAATGGCCAGGAGTTTCATTCTATATCTCGTCCAATGGAACCTTGCACTTTACGGAGTGCTGGCTCAGCACAGACTGTGCGACTGCTTAACCCCTTGTGCCCAGTGCTTAGGACGGCCCCTGCGGACGCTGCGCAGGAATCCCCACCGTGCCGCCCCGGCTTGGCGGTTAACCCCCACGCTGGTTGTTTCACAAGCTCAAGGTTTCTGTTTCAGCCCCACTGGGCAAGGGAGGTGAGGCGGCAGCGGCCAGCGGCCAAAGCTCCGCTGATTTATTTAATTTTGATAACAGACACAGTGGAGTACACATGCCAGCACAACAACAGAACACCCCCCCCCCCACCAACACCACCACCACACACACACACTCACTCACACTCACATACTCACACAAGCACTCACATTCTCACACCCACTCACTCACACTTACACACACACACACTACTCACCCCACTCCTGCCTGTGTGCTCCATTGTTGGCGGTCCCCAGATCACAATAGCCTTTGGTCTAATTCACGTTAATAAAACCTTAGAAATGCGTTTCCCCATTCCCCTGCTCTCCAAAGGTTCCAATAGGAGCTGCCCAGCTTATTGCATTTGAAAGTGCACAAAAGAGGAGGCAAGGCTTGGGCACCCGTGGCAGTGTACCACATCACCCTCTGTTAACCCAGTTGGCCAGGTTGGTCTAGGATTACTGCATAGATGAAGGGAAATGTACTGGCTTCTTTTTTGACCCATTAACATTGTAAAAGGGGTGTGAACCTGTGTCAGAGCGAATGATCCCAGTCTGCATCTGGCTTTATTGCGTTCTGGCCCCATAATGCTGGCCTAGTTGTCGCTACGTGAGGCTTAATATGAAATTGCTGACATCTGATGCCAGGTGAAATAAAACAATGAAATGATGAATTTTTAGAGTTGCAGATGTGACTTGGTCATTTCAAAGAGACCACATCAAATGAGCCCTGAGCAAAGATTAACTGCGGTCATAACAGCACATGATGGTGAGAATGCAGAGTGGGTTGAATATGTCCTCATTGAAATATGGCTTTCATTATGACGTGTCCAGCACTGTGATGGGAACGTATTTCCAATAAGGTTCCAATGACTCACTCAGTTCCATTGACCCAGTCACAGTGTCATGTCATAGATGCTATTGATATGCACAACCACACACCTCTTCACTGTTTGCATTTACTCCGTAGTTCAGCCCCTGTTGCCCAAAGCTTGTGGCGAGGCTGCAAGTGCACAGAAAGGAATTCTATAATGTAGTTCGTTCTTGATGTACAGTATATGACATGTAGTCTATGTAATATATGTGACTCCTGACAACAGTTTGTACAAAGGGTCAGATATTGTCTGAGTCCTGAAGAGACAGTAAGACTGTAACCTCACTGGCTCACAGTGAAGGAGTTTGTAGGTGTGGATGTGCGCTAGCTCACCAGGTCTGAGTAGAAGAGTCTGTAGATGTGGATGTGTGATACCCCTCCAGCTATGAATTGAGAAGTCTATAGGTGTCGATGTGCGCTACCTCACCTGCTCACAGTGGAGGAGTCTCTAGGTGTTGATGTCTACTACCTCGTCAGGTCACAGTAGAGGAGTCTGTAGGTGTGGATGTGCGCTAGCTCGCCGGCTTAGACTACAGGAGCCTATAGTCAATGTGCACTAGTTTAGAGTAGAGGATTCTGTATGAGATCACTGGCTTACAGTAGAGAAGTCTATAGGTGTGGATGTCTGCTAGCACACCAGGTCACAGTAGAGGAGTCTGTAGGTGTGAACGTGGGCTAGCTCACTGGCACACAGTAGAGGAATGTGTAGGTGTGGACTTCTGCTAGCCTACCAGGTCAACAAAGAGGAGTGTGTAGGTATGGATGTGGGTTAGCTCAGAGTGGAGGAGTCTGTAGGTGTGGATCTCTGCTAAGTCACTGGGTACAGGAGTCTGTAGGTGTGGCTATGTGCTAGCTCACCAGGTCACAGTAGAGGAATGTGTAGATCTGGATGTGCTTTAGCTGAGGAGAGGAGTTTGTAGGTGTTGATGTGCACTAGCTCACCATGTCTGAGTTAAGGAGTCTGTAAGTGTGGATGTGTACAAATTCACAATAGAGGAGACTGTATGTGTGGCTGTGCACTAGCTCAGAGTAAAGGAGTCTGTAAATGTGGGTTAGCTCACAATGAAGGAGTCTGTAGGTCTGGATGTGCACTAGCTCAGAGTAGAGGAGTCTGTGGGTATGGATGTGCACTAGCTCAGAGTAGAGGAGTCTGTGGGTATGGATGTGCACTAGCTCAAAGTAGAGGAGTCTGTGGGTATGGATGAGCACTAGCTAACCAGGTCAGAGTGGGTTAGCTCACAATAAACGAGTCGGTAGGTCTTGATGTGCACTAGCTCAGAGTAGAGGAGTCTAAAGGTGTGGATGTGCACCAGCTCAGAGTAGATGTGCACTAGCTCACCATGTCTGAGTTGAGGAGTCTGTCGGTGTGGATGTGCTCTAGCTCAGAGTAGAGGAGTCTGTAAGTGTGGATGTGCTCTAGCTCAGAGTAGAGGAGTCTGTCGGTGTGGATGTGCACTAGCTCAGAGTAGAGGAGTCTGTCGGTGTGGATGTGCTCTAGCTCAGAGTAGAGGAGTGTCGGTGTGGATGTGCACTAGCTCAGAGTAGAGGAGTCTGTCGGTGTGGATGTGGGTTAGCTCAGAGTAGAGGAGTCTGTAAGTGTGGATATGGGTTAGCTTACAATAAAGGAGTCTGTAGGTATGGATGTGCACTAGCTCTCCAGGTCAGAGTAGAGGAGTCTGTAAGTGTGGATGTGTACTAGCTCAGAGTAGAGGTGGGGGGGTGGTAGCGTAGTGGTTAAGGAACCTGGCTAGCGTGTAAGTAGCCTGAAAAGTTGTGGGTTCAAATCCCGGCTGCCACCGTTGTGACCTCGAGCAAGGCACTTAACCCTAAGTTGCTCTAGGGTAGACTGGCCCGGAACAATTGATAGTTGATGAGTTGTAAGTCGCTTTGGATAAAAGCGTCTGCTAAATGCATAAATGTAAATGTAATGTAATGTAGAGGAGTCTGTAAGTGTGGATGTGTACTAGCTCAGAGTAGAGGAGTCTGTAAGTGTGGATGTGCTCTAGCTCACCAGGTCAGAGTAGAGGAGTCCTCATCTCTGTCTCAGTGCAGCTTTGAGTCAGTGGCATGCATTTGAGTCAGCTGACTGCGGCTCAGAAGAGAAGAAGAAAAGAAACGGGGAAAAAAAAGAAAAGAAAGAGAAGTTTGGCACCGTTTGCTCAGCACTGTTTTTCAGACGGTATTCTAAAAATAAACAGGCGCATGGTATCGGATGGATGTCATAATGCGTGACCATCCGCTGCGCTGCGGAGCAGAGGCCCCCTGAGGCCATGCCCAGCACCAGAGGGGACTAGCCCAGCCCAACCCAACACTGGTGGCACTGAAGCAGGCCTGCACGCTCTTACACTGGGCCAGACCCCATGCCAGCTTATGGGTCCTGTCTGGAAACGACACTGGAACCCAGTAAGAAAGCTGGGAATCCACTTGCTATGAATTTTGTGTGTGTGTACGTACGTGTGTGTGTGTGTGTACGAGTGTACATGTGTTTGTGTGTGTGTGTACGTGTGTGTGCATGTGTACGTGTGTACGTGTGTGTGTGTGTCTGTTGGCAGAGTTGTGGTTAAGTGTAGATTTGTCCTTCCTTTTTTTCCGCTCTTCATCTTATCTGTTTTTGGCCCAGAGAAAACATCACCGTAAACACCAAAGATCCGACTTGGAGGGAAAAGAGAGGGGGGGGGGGGCACAACTGTGTGGAAAAACAGCAGATGTGGAGGGGTTGGACAGCAGATTAAGAGAGAGAGAGAGAGAAGGAGAGAGTGCGAGGGAGCGAGAGAAAGAGAGGGAGCATCGAAACAAAGAGACTCCTGAGTCAGCAGCAACGGAGCAGTTTTCTCCCCAGGCAACTGGGCTGGGATCGTCTACTCACTCACTCACTCTCTCTCTCTCTCTCTCTTACCCTCACCCCAACTCTCTCTCTCACTCTCTCACACCCCAACCCCTCGCTTTCTTTCCTTCCCTCTTTCTCTTCTCTCTCTCTCTCCCTTCTCCACCCCTCCCCCTTTCTTCCCCTCTCACTTGGGCCTTCTTTCTCCTCCGCCCTGCCGCCCCCCTCCCCTCTCCTCCGGCGTGTGTGTGTGTGTGTGTGTGTGTGTGAGTGTGAGTGAGTGCGCGTGCGCAGTAAGAGAGCCTGCATAAAAAGGGCACGTGGGGTCTTACCCACAGGGACTGGAGC
Source organism: Tenualosa ilisha (assembly GCA_015244755.2). Taxonomy (NCBI): domain Eukaryota; kingdom Metazoa; phylum Chordata; class Actinopteri; order Clupeiformes; family Clupeidae; genus Tenualosa; species Tenualosa ilisha. Next base: position 1,067,099 of record PYXC01000815.1, read on the forward strand.
TTGACGTCGGACAGAGCGTCCATTTGTCAAACAGGAGGCCAGACTCTCCTAGACTCCAGCTTCACGCGTTACCTTAGTCTGCAAACAAAGACTGTTGCACACGTTCAACAGGCTTCCCCTCTCTCTCTCTTTCTCTCTCTCTTTCTCTTTCTCTCTCGCCCTCCTCCTGCAAGCTTTCCTACTATGCAGTGTGTATATTTGGGTGTGTTACGCAGTGTGTATATTTGTATGTATTATGCAGTGTGTATATTTGTGTGTATTATGCAGTGTATTACGTGCTCCTTCCTTACTGCCTATTGCCTTCTTAAAAGACTTTGCAGTCAAGTTTAGCAGATACCACACAGACTGATAAAGTGTGGAATTGCCAACTGAGCCTCGGTTTTCTAGTGTTTCCATCCAGTAGTGTGTATCAGCATTATCAGAACCGAAAGTATTTTGTCTGACTTAATGTTTCTGAGCAGAAAGTAATTCATTTAAACGTTAGAAGATAAGGATATAAGGACATCACCATGTTTTTTTGTGGTTTCCCCGTAGCCCACATTTTTGAAATCTGAAGTGTGAGGACTGTAATTAGATGCTGTACCCTGTACAAGCAGACAGTGCTTCTGAATTGACCACTTGCCTGATGTAAAACATGACACATGTAACAGTTTCTGGCCAAGGCAGTTGGGTAAAAGTGAGTACTTGGCTTGCTACTGAGTTTTCATTTGCCAGAATATATCTTTGACTGTGTGTGTGTGTGTGTGTGTGTGTGTGTGTGTGTGTGTGTGTTTGCTTACTGTGTATGTCTAAGCTTGTGGTAGCAAGTGTGGGAAACTAATAGCCTGTGTGGGGATGCGTTAGTGTTTCTAAAATATCTCTCTTGTGCTCCCAGCCTGCCTTGTCACCTGGCATTGGCCTTCCCAGGAAGATGAGCCGGCATGACGATAGACAGCAAGGCTGGCAGTTCACAAGCAGCGTTTTCATTGAGCGCTGTCCCGTGTCTCCTTTTAACACGTCTGCGGGGAAGGCTACCGATTATTTATTTATTTCTTTTCCAACAAGCGGCCACATTCTGCCGTTTTAACGGTTGCCCGTCCTCGGCCAGGGAAAACACTTGTCAGATGTGTGCCCTTACAGTTTAGGTGGTAAAAATACTGGCTGGCTTGGGCACTTTTTAAGAGCAAGGTTGTCCACACTACAAACACCGGATACATGGATACTACAGACGCCTTGGAGCCGCAGTCTGGTGGAGGGAAGGAGAGCAGACAGAGAAGCAGAAAAGAAAAGGAAAATTGAAATGGTGGAACATAAAAATGTGATGAAAGTGTTGTTAATAAGCAGTCATGCCTTCAGGTATATGCGAAGACACAAACTCTGTGGTGATCACATTCACAAACTCTGTGGTGATCACATTCACAAACTCTGTGGTGGCGTCACATTCACAAACTCTGTGGTGGCGTCACATTCACAAACTCTGAGGTGGCGTCACATTCAGGTTCGGTTTTTGAAGGTGAAGTTTCGCTGTATGACCTGAAGTAAACGAAGCATTTTTCCTGCTGCATGCGGTACGTTGACCCCCACACCTCAGTTTGGACTGCATTAGACACTTACTGATGATGCAAGAGGCAGAAAATAAGATCCCTGTGATGTAAGTGTTGTGTGCTGACAGCTTGTTGTGTCCTCAGGTATATGCAAAGACTCTCTACTCTAGGCTGGCCTGAGGAGCATTGTCTGGTACATACGTTGAGCAGCACACACAGTGTGGACTGCAGTAGACGCACACGCTACAGCTACACATGAAATGGCAGCAGAAGAAGAAGAAGGCAGTGATTTGGGGAGCTGTTGTGCCACCCCTTCACAAAGCCACGAGACATCAGCCTGTCACTACACCATTTCCAGTCAGTGTCTGCATGGAGGAAGAGTGGGGAAAGGAGATCAGGAGAGGAGAGGAGGAGTTCTGTCTGTGACCCAGAGACTGTGAGGAGAGGAGAGGAGAGGAGGAGTTCTGTCTGTGACCCAGAGACTGTGAGGAGAGGAGAGGAGAGGAGGAGTTCTGTCTGTGTCCCAGAGACTGTGAGGAGAGGAGAGGAGGAGTTCTGTCTGTGACCCAGAGACTGTGAGGAGAGGAGAGGAGAGGAGAGGAGGAGTTCTGTCTGTGACCCAGAGACTGTGAGGAGAGGAGGAGTTCTGTCTGTGACCCAGAGACTGTGAGGAGAGGAGAGGAGAGGAGGAGTTCTGTCTGTGACCCAGAGACTGTGAGGAGAGGAGGAGTTCTGTCTGTGACCCAGAGACTGTGAGGAGAGGAGAGGAGAGGAGGAATTCTGTCTGTGACCCAGAGACTGTGAGGAGAGGAGGAGTTCTGTCTGTGACCCAGAGACTGTGAGGAGAGGGAGAGGAGAGGAGAGGAGAGGAGCAGTAGAGAAGTGCATTGGAGTTCTGTCTCTGACCCAGAGACTGTGAGGAGAGGAGAGGAGAGGAGCAGTAGAGAAGTGCATTGGAGTTCTGTCTGTGACCCAGAGACTGTGAGGAGAAGGAGAGGAGAAGAGGGGAAGAGGAGAAGTGCATGGGAGTTCTGAGCGTGACCCAGAGGGCCTGCTGGTGCACTCAGCCCTCAGAGACTTGGCCTGAGACGCCAACTAGGAGGATCCCTGTGTGTGAGGGTTTAAAAAGTCCTGGTTTCTCTCTCTCTCTCTCTCTCTTTCTCCCTTTCTCTCTTTCTCTCTCATTGCTTCTCTGTCTCACTCTCTTCTTTCTTATTCCCTCTCTTTTCTTTTCTCTTTCTCTTGTAGTCTCTCTCTCTCTGTTGCTTCTCTATGTCTCGTTCTCACTTCTTTCTTATTCCCTCTTTCTCTTTCTCCTCTCTCTCTCTCATAGTCTCTCTGTCTCTCTCTTTCTCTCTGAGTGCTGTGCCGGAAGGGGGGAGCGAGGGAGAAGATAAATGACAGCCTCAGACAGTGGCTGCCAGTGCCTCTGGCAGACTCATTACCTCCTGGCCCATTAAATCAGGGCCTCCACTGACACGGCAAACATGGCAGAGAAAAGGAGAGCGAGAAAGACAGCAGAGAGAGAGAGAGAGAGAGAGAGATGCACAGAAAGGGTTAAGCAAGTGAGGAGTGAGAGGGGGAGGGAGTACAGAGAGGCAGAAAAGTGTGAGAGCCAGGGAGAAAGAGGTGAAGATAAAGGGTTAAGAAAAGGAGGAGAGGGAAGGAGGGAGGGAGGAAGAGCAAGGGAGAGGGGAGAGAGAGAAAGTGAGGGAGAAGAGGGAGGGAGAGAGAGTGAGAGGAGGGAGATGGAGAGGGCGGGTTGTGAGGTGTGTGTGTAAACTGAAGTGAAAGGGGTGAGAATTTAGTGAAGAGGGGGGACAGCTGAAGGAGCTGAGCACAGCACACAGGGGAGAGGGGCCGAGCACAGCACAGCACAGCACACAGAGGAGAGTAGACGAGCACAGCACAGAGGGCAGAGTGGACGAGCAAAGCACAGGGGAGAGTAGATGAGCACAGCACACAGGGGAGAGGGGCCGAGCACAGCACAGCACACAGAGGAGAGTAGACGAGCACAGCACAGAGGGCAGAGTGGACGAGCAAAGCACAGGGGAGAGTAGATGAGCACAGCACACAGGGGAGAGTAGACGAGCACAGCACAGAGGGGAGAGTAGACGAGCACAGCACACAGGGGAGAGGGGCCGAGCACAGCACAGCACAGCACACAGAGGAGAGTAGACAAGCACAGCACAGAGGGCAGAGTGGACGAGCAAAGCACAGGGGAGAGTAGATGAGCACAGCACACAGGGGAGAGTAGACGAGCACAGCACAGGGGAGAGTAGACGAGCACAGCACAGAGGGCAGAGTGGACGAGCAAAGCACAGGGGAGAGTAGATGAGCACAGCACACAGGGGAGAGTAGACGAGCACAGCACAGAGGGGAGAGTAGATGAGCACAGCTCACAGGGGAGAGTAGACGAGCACAGCACAGAGGGGAGAGTGGACAAGCAAAGCACAGAGGGGAGAGTAGACGAGCACAGCACAGAGGGGAGAGTGGACGAGCAAAGCACAGGGGAGAGTGGACGAGCACAGCACACAGGGGAAAGGACAGTACAGAGTACACAGTACAGAGGGGTGAAGGTGTAGAGAGGATTCCGGGACTACAACAGGACTGCCCTCAGGCTAGAGATTAGAGGAGGACTCCCTTTGCTTTGGGATGAACAGACTAGAGACTAGAGGACTGGGGGAGTACAGACTAGAGACTAGAGCACTGAGGGAGAACAGACTAGAGAACTGGGGGAGAAAATACTAGAACACTGGGGGAGTACAGACTAGAGAACTGGGGGAGAACAGACTAGAGACTGGAGCAGGGCTGCCTTTGCACTGGGAGGGACCTCAGACACTTTACTGGGCTCCAAATTCTCACACCGACCCAGCACAGGAGAGCACCACCAGCCCAGGAAAGAAAAAAGACCTTCTGCTTCATTTCCCATCAGCTGACTGTTTGCTGTGACACGTCGGACAGCCACGCCTCTCGGCACTCACCAGATAGGTGGATTAAAGAGATTAAAATGTAATGAGAGCACAAAGATCTGCTACCTTAGAAGTGGATGTTAGTTTATATGGCCCCTCTCTCCTCTGTCTGGGCTGCACTGTGCTAGTAGTGGCACTGCTTTTGATGGGAACTGAGTAGGCGTGATCATTTGCATTTAAGCAACCCATTAACTTCCCCTAAGGCACTACACACTTCAGAGTGGGTCTGTGGAACAGCGCGCACAGCCTTGTGGGTAAACAGAGCAAGCATGGCATGTGCTCTCTAGTGCGAAGATGAGCTGATACGAGGCATGCGTGCTCTCACGGCGCGCAGTTCTCCATTCCGCCACCTGGGGGCGGTAGAAAGACTGAAGAAGTTGCTAAGGTGCTAATGTGGTACTACACATAGTGCAAATGACATTTTTAACCTTGAATTCCCAAATGGCCTTGCAGAATGGCCTCTCTGTGTTTTCTGAGGGCCATCTCAGTAATCCCCCAAGGCCCCAAAGGCCCATGAGCCTGGACCACTGCTGGCAGGAACTCTCATGTTGCCTGTCTGTCTGAACACAAGCTGGCTTACAGTCCAAGCCTCACATGGCAAGTGGGCTTAAAAAGACCCAGTTATCCGCTTGTGAAGAATATATTTCAAGATGTTAATTTTGCTCCTTCCACAGATCATCTGTGAGGAGAGTAGGCCGTCGTCTCTCCTGTGTGTTTCCATCACTATTGCAACGTCACACACTCTCTCTCTCCTGTGTGTTCCCATCACATCTGCAGTGTCACACACACTTTCTCTCCTGTGTGTTCACATTACTGCTGTAATGTCACACACACACACTCTCTCTCCTGTGTGTTCACATCACTGCTACAACGTCACACACACACTCTCTGTCCTGTGTGTTCACATCACTGCTCTAGCGTCACACACACACACTCTCTCTCCTGTGTGTTCACATCACTGCTGTAGCGTTACACACACTCTCTCTCCTGTGTGTTCACATCACTGCTGTAGCGTTACACACACTCTCTTCTGTGTGTTCACATCACTGCTGTAGCATCACACACACACACTCTCTCTCTTGTGTGTTCACATCACTGCTGTAGCGTCACACACACTCTCCCCTGTGTGTTCACATCACTATTGCAACGTCACACACTCTCTCTCCTGTGTGTTTCCATCACTATTGCAACTTCACACACTCTCTTCTCTCCTGTGTGTTCCCATCACATCTGCAGCGTCACACACACACTTTTTCTCTTGTGTGTTCACATCACTGCTGTAGCATCACACACACTCTCTCTCCTGTGTGTTCACATCACTGCTGTAGCGTCACACACACTCTCTCTCCTGTGTGTTCACATCACTGCTGTAGCGTCACACACTCTCTCTCCTGTGTGTTCACATCACTGCTGTAGCGTCACACACTCTCTCTCCTGTGTGTTCACATCACTGCTGTAGCGTCACACACTCTCTCTCCTGTGTGTTCACATCTCTGCTGTAGCGTCACACACTCTCTCTCCTGTGTGTTCACATCTCTGCTATAGCGTCACACACTCTCTCTCCTGTGTGTTCACATCTCTCTCCCCTCTCTCCTGTGTGTTCACATCACTGCTGTAGTGTCACACACACACTCTCTCTCCTGTGTGTTCACATCACTGCTGTAGCGTCTCTGGCATGTGATGGCACCTCACTTTCTCTCTGTTCAATAGTGACCACAGCTCAGTTCCTCCAGCCTGTCGTTCCCAACTCTGTATTCTGTTAACTCTGACATAGAATGGAAAACCATTTTTGCTTTGTCGTGGTTGAGTCAGGAGAGGTTGTGCATGGCCAAAGAGCTGTCATGAACATCTTGAACTTGGAAATGGCGACTAAAACAGGGGGCAGTATGAACAAAGTCTACATGTGATGTCAAACAGCACAAAGCAATTGTAGCTCAATTGTAGTGCAATTTAGGCGTGTAAAACTGCATTTGAGCTTATTCTTGACCCATTAAGGTTGAATATATTCTATTTTAACATCAGAGAACAAGATACAATACAGTATTTAGCCATTCTATGTGCCCGCTAACAATCTAACAATCAAACTTTATCTCTCTCTCTATCACACACACACACACACACACACACTCTCCCTTTCTTTCTACCTTCATACTCTTTTGCTATGTCTTCATTCTCTAACTAACTCACTCACACTCTCTCTCTCTGTCTCTCTCTCTCTTTCTATATATATAGATTCATATATATGTGTATATATTCTCTGTTTTTGTCTCTCTCTTTCTGTCTCTCACTCTCTCTCTCTCTCTCTCACACACACACTCTCTCTCTCTGTTTTTGTCTCTTTGTCTCTCTCTCTTTCTCCCTCTCCTCCTCCTCTACCTCCTCTCCCTTTCTTGACTGCGTTCTGTGTATAGCTGTGCCCCATGCAGAGGGCACCCCCCCACCCCCCCACTGGTGCTCGGTGCTAATTGAGTCGGGCTGGCCGGCACACAGCTGTGCTCTGCTGACGAGTCTCTGGGGAACGCTACATGTGTCTATGGTTACGCTGTTGAGACTGCAGGACGTGAGCAAGGAGCTCTCTGTGTGTGTGTGTGTGTGTGTTTGTGTGTGTGTGTGTGTGTGTGTGTGTACGTGTACACGCCCACATGCATACACATATTCACACACACACACACACACACACTGCCACACATTGCCCCTCCCATGTCTTTTCTGAAAGCTGCTGTCACACTAGGAAACTCTTCCTACGGGTTTCAGTAGAGCATTTCTCTGAGAGAACATGTGTGTATATTCCTTTAGTTTCAAATCCAAGATGAATCCATACTTATTTGTTTAGCTGCATTTTATTTAAATTTCTAGTTCAACAAATTTATTCCATATCTGCATACAAACTTTCAGCATCACATGCTGCCTTTCAAGAGAAAGAATAGGCTTAAAAGCTGTCTTGGATTTTAAGGGGATAGTTTAGAGTTCTTACAACCATAGCCATGTTGTTTAAGCACACCGAGTGCTGGCGATGGGACGAAGAATGAGATTATTTGGGACAACAGAGCCTGAGTTGTGAACAGCAGTTTATGCTTTTATAACTAAATGGATAAGTAAGTTCACCATCAGTTTCATTTCCTGGGTACCATTCAGCTTGTGGAAACGTTAGTGGTACCATTTCCGAAGGTACCATTCAGCTTGTGGAAACGGATAGTTCACTAGTAGTGAGCTCAGACAACAGGGCTTTTGTTGGAAGTACTCCAGACTATCACTTTAAGTACAGTCAAACTAGACATCTGTGTTTCCTAATCTGTGTGGGGAAAACAGTTGATGAAATCATTTTATTCAATCAAGTTAATCACCAGAGGCAAAATATTTTCTGATCCAATATTCCAAATGTTCAGTATTGCAAACAATAAAGAATACAGACGCTAATATTACTGTGATAGCTGCTCGTTATGACAGCTTGATTGTGATTGTGTGTTTAAAACCTTAAACCTCTAAAACGCTGTATGCATGTGTGTCTGTTTTGTGTTTTTGCGCTGTTGTGTGTGTTCGATTGTGTATGTGTGTGTGGTGCATGCATATGTATGTTTTTGTTTCTGCTTGTGTGCCTGTGTGTGTGTGTGTGTGTGTGTGTGTGTGTGTGTGCTTTAATTTCCTTTGGGATCAAGTATCTATCTGTCTTTCTGTCTATCTATCATTGTCTATCTATGCATGTATCTGTGTGTGTGTGTGTTTTGTGTGTGTCCATGTGCACATAGTTTGTGTCGGTGCTGGGTTAAAGGTTTATCTGAGTGGGTTTGGCTGCACAGGGCCCGGTTACTGTCAGAGGGCAATACCTTGCCATGAGCATCAGCACTAATCCAATCAAAAGAAGCAGTGTGTTGCACCCCATTCTGAACACATAGATCTCTACTTCTCATGACAGCAGGCACACTCTTGTGCGCTTCATCACACACACGTGTGAGGTTGGAAGGAGGTCTGTGTGTGTGTGTGTGTGTGTGTGTGTGTGTATCTACGTGCAGTTGTGTGTGTTTACAATGTGTGAGAATGTGTATGTGTGCAGGCGTATGTGTGTGTGTATTTGTGTGTGTATGCACGCATGTGATTATGTTTACATTGTGTTTGTATGCGTGTGTGTGTGTGTGTGTTTGAATGCTCCTGCTCTTGCTCACTCTCTGTGAGTGAGATAGCATACAGACAGATAGAGGGAAGAAGCATGTGTGTGAACCTCACTGTGATTAAGGCGGCTCAGACAGCTCGGTGCCAGGGCCAGTTTCAAAGCAGACGCTTCGTTTTTTTAGACGCCCCAGTCCTTGTTGGGTTTGATAGCGTATAATTTAAAGCAGTGGCTCCAACTGTATTTATTTGAAAGCCGTGCCCATTAGACCCCCTTCCTGCACCCCTTCTGGAGCACTTGACATTTTGTCTTCTCTTCCACCCCCTACCTCAAGTTCCTCTGGTTTGTCCCCCCCCCTCACCTGTCTGCTATTTCTGATGAGATTGGTATTTCGGTCACAGTAAAGTACTTGTTTCTTAGAAGACTCCCACTCAGTCCTCCTCAGGTTAAAGGACGTGAGGTAAACAACTACTTTTGATTAATGTGTAGAGAAATGGACCAAGAACTGAATCTTCAATAAAATATGCTTTTGAAAATCACAGATTAAACATTTACAGCTGTTTTTCATAACTGACTTTATGAACATTCCAAAATAGAATTTGGATAAGAATACATCACGTTGGGTAAACATTGAAGATTCCCCATAGAGAATAAGGAATTATAACAGCATTTTTGAGACTGGTGGGGTCAAAAATATCAACTCATAAGAATAAGCATCTAATAGACAAGGATTTTGAGGAATAACTTCCATCAACAACAAATTAATTTATGGTTAAAGCAGTGAGGTGGGCAATAGGCATTCACGGTGAGTAGGCTAAGCTAACACGTTCAGTAGGTCATAGGCTGCTATCCTTAGTTTGTCATCACATCAGAACATAAATAATTAGAATGAGAATTCACCTAAATCATGTTTGTGTCATAACAGGCTGTCTACAACACACTTGTCTAATCAATTAGCCTAGTACGTAACATTGGCTCCGTTAACGTTACTGGAAATCTATCTGTAGCTGGCTAGTTAACGATATTGAGCAGGGTCATCCAAAAGCAACACTGCAGATCACACTAGACTGTCAGTGGGTGTGTATTTTTGCCATAATGCTTTAAATTACACGTTTTGTTAGCTACCTAGCTACAGACATCAAACATTCTTCTTACCAATGTCAAAGGAATTCGCTAGACTCGACTGCGTGGTCCAAGGCAGATATTACCATTCAAAGCAATTTGGTGAAGTGTCCTACGCGAACGTGGACACACTTGATGCAGAACCATAACAGGAAAAAGACGGCGGCAAGGCAACACCAAAGATAAATACAAGAAGCATAATGACAGTTGTAAATGTTTCATAATATATTATTACAGTACATTTACATATATTATTACATATTACATTTATTAAAGAGCGGAAAAAATTGAGCAGAAGTACTTGGCGGCGCTAGCCTGTCTACTAACCAGGAGCATGTGTGACCCCTTTATTCTTCCAGAGAATTCTGGAACTTTAAATGTGTGTTTAATAGTGATTAATTGTGAACAAATTACATTTAGTATTGTGATTAATTCGTTTTTTTTTTTTTTTTTAATCGATTGATAGCACTAAAAATTATTAACATTTTTACGTATATTGCTGAACAATATTGTTTAAATTCACTGACAAATTTAACTTGGAACACACGCTTTAAGACCAGCCATATGTTCAGCAAACTCAAGTGGGCATCTACAGTGAATGCAGAAGAAAGATTACTATTCTTTATACTTCTATTTTAATGTGTATATGTCTCTGTACATCATATATTGTACTTGTATTGTTTTTCATTGTCTGGATTTTGGAACCAGGGGTGTTTTCAGGCCATAGATCTATATAGACCTGGGGATGAAAGAAGCACAATGCTTCAGGTCCAGGCAAAAGTGACTGATGTTGAGTCAGCACTTTTATCCCAGAGCAACATGGACTCGTAATGGACTTGCAGATTCAGGAATCAAACCTGGGACTGGGACACTATGCTGCTCAACCCCTGCCCAAATGTGCTAATTGACGCAGCATCGTTTTTTACCACGTGTGGACCCAGATAAATGCTCCACATAATTGCCCAATGCAACATGAGGTAAATTGTATTGGACAGTAACAGGGCAAGTAGAACCTCAACGCAGCAGCTGACCTAAAGATACTAAAGATAATGAAAGATTACTGATGCCAGAGACAAATGGCAGTCTGGTACCATCACACATCAGGACTGTTTTGACTCCAATATTCAAGCAGTTGTTTCCAGAACAATGCTTTTTTTTCTCTTTAGCCCCCCTCCCATTCTCCAGCGTGGTTTGGCCTCCGCTGGTTCCAACCTGAAAACAATAGCAGTGTGTGTCGTAAGTGCAAACTCCTGTCAAGGCCATTCAGGCTTTAGCTAACTGTGGTGTAATACTCGATAAATGTTCTCCATTTCATTTAATGACATGGTCATCCACCACACTAGAGTCTTCCTCTGCTGCTCCTGTGGGGTCTGTTAGTTTTGATCAGCCTTGGTACTGTATGTTTTTTAGCAGAGTCCTCAGGCGCTGAGGAAACAGAGAAATAGCACAGTGATCCAAGTGACCCGAGCCTCGGTCCAAGTGGCAGCCATCGAATATTTCCAGATTGTCATTTCGGCTGATTGCTGATGCCTTGGGCTTGGTCAGGATCCAGCTAGACTGTTCCCATGTGCCAGTTCCAACCCCCCCGAATTGAATGAAGGTGCTGGAGCTCGTTTGTTCTCTTCACACACACACAAACACAAACACACACACCCCTCTTTCTTTTCTTAGTTTGACACCATTGGCAGAGCAGTTTTATACAACATCCGAAGAACCTTGAGCGGCTATGGTCACAAGCTCGTAAACTCTGTCGGCGCTTCAGATTATCTGGCTACAATTAATAGCCGTGCACATCGACAGAAGCACAGCCATCATCCGCTGAAGGAACATGTCTTAAAACCCACCGACATTTCATCCTGCATTCAGCGAATATCTCTTAGTACCCACCGTCATTTCATCCTGCATCCAGCGAATGTCTCTTGTTTCGCAGCGCCATTTTGGTCGTCAGAGATGACACCGCTTCTCTGCCCCCAGAGCTGAGCGTGGCAGTGGCGGGTGTGGGAGGGAGGGAGGGCGTCCACAGGAAGTGTGTCATTAACGGCTCAGAGTGGTGGCAGTGCGGTGTAAATCTAACGTGTTGAAAGTGTGTCCCCCCTGTTTTTTGCGCAGGCTCCAGCATTGTCTCTCCACACCTGTTTTGCAGACTATACCTGGAACTCCTACTCTGTCTTTAGGATACACAGAGTGCGTCAGGCTGTCTGAAGGCACAAGAGTGTTGATGAATATGTGGGCAACCTTCTGCTGTGTTCGGCTTTTGTTTTTCTCTTCTGTTGTCAGCTGTTGTCAGGATAGATCTTCTTTTAATCAGAATAGATTTAATTGGAATGACAAAAAGCTGTCCATGTAAACGTAGCCACTGCTAGGTGTATCTCTCTTGCTCTCTCTTTGTCTCCACTCTTTCTGTCCTCTTTCTCTCTATCCCTCTCTATCTTTGTGTACTCTCCCTCTATTTCTTTCTACTCCTTCCTCTTTCCTGTCATCCTGCTCTGTCCTCTCTTTCCCCTCCTTTACTCTCTCTCTCTGTCTCCCTCTCCCTCTCTCTCTCTTCTTTCTCTCTCTCTCCCTCTCTGTCTCCCTCTCCCTTCCTCTGTCTCTCTCTCCCTTTCTCTCTCTCTCTCTCTCTCGCTGTCTCGCTGGTGATCACTGCTCTGGTTTGATTATGCGCCATTCCATAGAATACCGCCTAGAACACTAAGGTCTCTTTGGATAAAAGCAAGTGTATGAACAAAAGCAGAAAGCATGAATGTAAATGTCAGGAATTTATTTGTGATGACATTTTAATAGACATGGAGAGTTTGACATTGTGTGACTGGAGAGATGTGCAGAATATATTTCCTCCTGAATAGCAACTCACTCAGATTTTTTGATGTGTTCGTGTTCGGCTAATAGCTTACTCATGTTGTTGGTGATGTAGGAGAGCCAGCCTTATGCTAGGTCATTAGCATGCTAACTTGAGAGGACATCTGGACAACACAATACTTTGGTGTTTGTGACACAATGCCAATATGATTGTTTCCTTTCGCATAATGTTGCTTTTGTCAGGTCATTTGTGGATGTTTCAACCTAAGTCTTTACATATAGCCTCCTTAAAAGAGATCTGATCTTGTGGCTATCACGAGCCAGTCAGCACAGGACAGAGTTTAACTCAGGCACCTGGCTTAGAGTGAAGCCTTGGTGTGTGTGTGTGAGAGAGAGAGAGAGGGAGATTTTACGTGACTACACTAGCTACGTTTACATGGACACTTTTAATCTGATTAGAAACGGCAAAATGGCTCAGTTGGAATGAAAATGACCCACGTAAACAACTTCGGAATAGAATTCCTATTTTAATTTTAATCAGATCGAAAGAGGTGGTTTATTCCGTTTCTGTTCCGATTGAACAACGTCCGTCTCGCAAACATTTGATTGGATTGAATTTTTTTTCACATGCTCATTTCTCGTCTTGTAACATGAACAAACCAGCATTTTGTGGAAATAAGGCTTCTCATAACTATTTCAGTGCCACTGTAATCATCCCCAACATCTCGTCCACACTCCAGACAACTACGGGACCATGTAAGCAAGTGAGATCTTCACCAGTTTCCATTGTTTTTTGAGACAATTGACAGCAATTTATCTTGCTTACCTCTCATCCTAAATTTGCCAGCCTGATGAGTTAGCCTTCTGATGTCCGCTGACATGTCTTGATTGCCATGTTTGAGCTTATTTTAAACTATGCGCTAAACAGACTAAATGTGTACATACGTCACATGACCACATAACGCCTGATTGGATTAGAATGTTGCTGCATGTAAACAGAGGATAGATCTTCTTTTAATCAGAATAGATTTAATTGGAATGACAAAAAGCTGTCCATGTAAACGTAGCCACTGCTAGGTGTATCTCTCTTGCTCTCTCTTTGTCTCCACTCTTTCTGTCTTCTTTCTCTCTATCCCTCTATCTCTCTCTATCTTTATGTACTCTCCCTCTATTTCTTTCTACTCCTTCCTCTTTCCTGTCATCCTGCTCTCTCCTCTCTTTCCCCTCCTTTACTCTCTCTCTCTGTCTCCCTCTCTCTCTCTTCTTTCTTTTTCTCTCTCTCCCTCTCTGTCTCCCTCTCCCTTCCTCTGTCTCTCTCTCCCTTTCTCTCTCTCTCTCTCTCTCTCTCGCTGTCTCGCTGGTGATCACTGCTCTGCTAACTAAAGCCAGCTGCGACTGCTCTCTTTGGCCTCTGATCTATTCGCCCGGCCTCAATGCAGCCGCTCCTCCTCGGACGCCCTGTGTAAACTGACCAAAAGCCAATGGCCACTGCCTCTCCTAAACAGACAAGCCAGCTGTGTGTGTGTCTGTTTCTTTGTCAGTGTGTGTCTGTGTCTTTCTTAGTGTGTGCATGCGTGTCTTTGTCTGTGTGTGTGAGTATATTTGTGTTAGTGTGCACATGGATCTGTTTTTTCCTCTGTGTGTGTGTGTGTGTGTCTGAGTGTCCCGATTAGCTTGCATTGAGATGAAGCAGAGCAGGTTTGGCCGTGGGGCGCAGACATATTTAACGCCTGTGATGTAATGGGCCTGAATCAGCAGATAGTTCCACCGGGGGCTGTTAAGAAGCCCTGCATGTGTCTTTAACCCCCTCACCACCTACACACACACACACACACACACACACATGCGCTGTCTTTATTTAATACCCACACATTATGTTCTGAGACACAAATATAAAACCTGGGTGAGGATCTGTGTGTGTGTTGTTGTGTGAGTGGGTGTGTGTATGTGTTTCTGTCTGTCTGTGAATGTGTGTGTGTACTGGACTGTCTGTCTAGACTGTGTTTATGGAATGGATGTGCATGTGTATGGATATGTTTGTGTGCGTTTGCTAGTCTTTTTCTGTATAAGTGTATGTGTGTCTGTGTCTGCTGAGCTGTCTCTATAAGTGTGTGTGTGTGTGTGTGTGTGTGTTAATTTCTGTCTGTAAAGCTTAATTTATAGTCAGCCGACTGTGTCAATAAGCAGACATACAGAGCCCCCCTCCAACATTGCAGACCCTCTCCGACATGCTCTCGGACAGATGACAGACACCTCCCCAATTTTCTAACTATCTGTCAAAACAAGAGAGACCCCACGGACAGCCAGTGTGTGATTGGCCAGCTCGTTTTATCTTGGCTTCTTGGTACCCACCATAGGTATAGTTAGTTATGTTGGTACCCACCATAGGTATAGTTAGCAACATGCTAGTTCACAGAGCAAGCTTTGTAAATCGTCTCAGACATGTTGGACTCAAACAATGGACGCATTTTCCGACTGTGCTGTGCCTATATTTCCATAAAGCTTTGAAATCAGTGCTGCGCCAGCAGGCATTACTTTTGTAGGCAGGTGTGTGAGAAGACTCACATGCTAACAGAACAGTTGGCTGGTAGAAAACTCGTAAATAAATAATGTAAATAACTTTTAGCTTTGTAGAGATGTTGTGTGTCTATTAGCAACATTCACATAATGATGTCAAAATAGAGCCAAACGACTTTTTAATCATCGTACCGGTATGTGGGTAGAGTAGTGCCACTCCAGCTAGTGTCTGGTAGTGTGTGTTGTCTAGTGTCTGGTAGTATGTGTTGTCTATTGTCTGGTAGTGTGTGTGTTGTTTAGTGTCTGGTAGTGTGTGTGTGTGTTGTCTATTGTCTGGTAGTGTGTGTGTTGTCTAATGTCTGGTAGTGTAGTGTGTGTGTGTTGTCTAGTGTCTGGTAGTATGTGTTGTCTGGTGTCTGGTAGTGTGTGTTGTCTAGTGTCTAGTAGTGTGTGTGTGTTGTCTAGTGTCTGGTAGTGTGTGTGTTGTTTAGTGTCTGGTAGTGTGTGTTGTCTAGTGTCTGGTAGTGTGTGTGTTGTCTAGTGTCTGGTAGTGTGTGTTGTCTAGTGTCTGGTGGTGTGTGTGTTGTCTAGTGTCTGGTAGTGTGTGTTGTTTAGTGTCTGATAGTGTGTTGTCTAGTGTCTGGTGTGTGTGTGTTGTCTAGTGTCTGGTGGTGTGTGTGTTGTCTAGTGTCTGGTGGTGTGTGTGTTGTTTAGTGTCTGGTAGTGTGTGTTGTCTAGTGTCTGGTGGTGTGTGTGTTGTCTAGTGTCTGGTAGTGTTGTCTAGTGTCTGGTAGTGTGTGTGTTGTTTAGTGTCTGGTAGTGTGTGTTGTCTAGTGTCTGGTCGTGTGTGTGTTGTTTAGTGTCTGGTAGTGTGTGTGTTGTTTAGTGTCTGGTGGTGTGCGTGTTGTTTAGTGTCTGGTGGTGTGTGTGTTGTTTAGTGTCTGGTAGTGTGTGTGTTGTTTAGTGTCTGGTAGTGTGTGTTGTCTAGTGTCTGGTAGTGTGTGTGTTGTCTAGTGTCTGGGGGTGTGTGTGTTGTCTAGTGTCTGGTGGTGTGTGTGTTGTCTAGTGTCTGGTAGTGTGTGTTGTCTAGTGTCTGGTGGTGTGTGTGTTGTCTAGTGTCTGGTAGTGTGTGTTGGGTGTCAGTACACGGACCCACAACGGAGAACTGTGAAAGGAAAACATGTCGGTCAATACAACTGCGTGTCTGCATATTGATGGAGCCAGGCGACCATAAACTAGACTTAAGTGTGTGTGTGTGTGTGTGTGTGGTGTGTGTGTGTGTGTGTGTGCAAATCTGTCTGTCTTTAAGTGTGTGTGTGTGTGTGTGTGTGTCCATGCATGCGTGTGTGCACAAATCTGTCTGTCTTTAAGTGTGTGTGTGTGCGTCCGTGCGTGTGTGCACAAATCTATCTGCCTTTAAGTTTGTGTGTGTGTGTGATCTGTCTGTGTGTGTGTGTGTGTGTGTGTGTGTGTGATCTGTCTGCGTGTGTGTGTGTGTGCTCTCTATGCATCTGCCCTCCTTCTGTCATCCATCAGGACACCTCTGTCCATGTGCTTGAGCTGGTCAGGAAATGAAATAAAGACTGGGCTTCAGTGTTCCCCTGCACCATCACCACACCACACCAGACAACACAGCTCTACAGCACAACACAACACAGCTCTACAGCACAACACAACACAACACAGCTCTACAGCACAACACACAACACAACACAACACAGCTCTACAGCACAACACAACACAACACAGCACAACACAACACAGCTCTACAGCACAACACAACACAACACAGCTCTACAGCACTACACAACACAACACAACACAACACAGCTCTACAGCACAACACACAACACAGCACAACACAACACAGCTCTACAGCACAACACAACACAACACAGCTCTACAGCACAACAGCACAACACAACACAGCACAACACAACACAGCTCTACAGCACTACACAACACAACACAGCTCTACAGCACAACACAACACAACACAGCACTACAGCACAACACAACACAGCACAACAGCACAACACAACACAGCTCTACAGCACAACACAACACAGCACAACACAACACAGCACTACAGCACAACAGCACAACACAACACAGCTCTACAGCACTACAGCACAACACAACACAACACAGCACAACAGCACAACACAACACAGCTCTACAGCACAACAGCACAACACAACACAGCTCTACAGCACAACACAACACAGCTCTACAGCACAACACAACACAGCACAACACAACACAGCTCTACAGCACAACACAACAGAACTCTACTGCACAACACAACAGAACTCTACTGCACAACACAACAGAACTCTACAGTACAACACAACACAACTCTACAGCACAACACAACACAGCTCTACTGCACAACACAACACAGCACAACACAACACAGCTCTACTGCACAACACAACACAGCACAACACAACACAGCTCTACTGCACAACACAACACAGCTCTACTGCACAACACAACACAGCTCTACAGCACAACACAACACAGCACAACAGACAGCACAGCATAGCACACCAAAAAGACTCCAGCCATGGAAAAGAATGGGAGAGAGAGGATTCAACCACACACGCACACACACACACACACACACAGACAGAGACTGGAGTAAAGGGGGGTGCAGGTTGGCTTAGCCAAGTCTAGCGTTGAAAGAAAGGGTAGGGGGGCAGTGGAGTAGTCTGAAGAGCTAGCCCTTCCTCCCCTTTTAGATCCTCGTTACACACACACACACACACACACAGAGTCTCCCTCTCACATACACACACATACACAGAGTCTCCCTCACACACACACACACACCACACACACACACTCTCTCCACACACACACACCACACATAGACTCTCCCTCTCACATACATGCACACACACACAGACAGAGTCTCCCTCTCACATACACGCACACACACACACACACACACACACACACACACACACACAGAGTCTCCCTCTCACATACATGCACACACACACACACACACACACACAGAGTCTCCCTCTCACATACACGCACACACACACACACACAAATCCCCCAAACACCCTCCACCACCACCACAGCTCTTTCTAGCCTGCGTTGTAATAAGGCGGCCATGTGGAGAAGTGCTGGGCTTGGAACACCTGCCAGTCCTAATGGCAAACGTATGCGTGGAGGAGAGGAGAGGAGAGGAGAGGAGCCCCAGCCCAACGCAGCCCAACATAGCCCCACAGGGCAGGGGGGTTAGTGAGGCTTCACTGCAAGCTCTCCCTCCCCTCCCCTCACCCCCCCTCCCCTCCAAAGAACACAGAAGTGTTTACACAGGACCAGCCAATGCCACCATTCACACAGCACAGTTGTGTGGAGCAGCATGTAGCCGTACCCCCCCGTGTGTGTCTGTGTGTCCAGCGGGTGTGTGTGGGATACATTCTTCATTGTAAATACAAAGTTTGCTATTCTGTGTCTATATGAGTGTGTGTGTGCGCGTGTGTGTGTGCACATGTGAATGCTGAATGTAGAAAAGAGAGGCTTGCAAAGGCCCATGGGTTGAGTGTGAAGCTGAGCAGTTAAAGATGGGCCCTGCAGTGCGGTCAGAACAACAGCCAGATGCGGGGCGAGGGGGGGGGGCAAGAGGCAAGAAGTCACTTCCACCAGCACTCCTTTATTCCTCCAGTTTCCTTTCTCTTCTCGTCCTCTCCCCCTTTAAGCCGTTCTTTCCCTTTTTCTCCTTCTCTTTTTTTCTCTCCCTCTCTTTCTGTCTCTCTCTTGCCTTCTCCCTCCCTCCTTTACTTTCACTGTCTCTCTCTCTCTCTCCATCACTCTCTCACTGTCTCTCTCTCCATCACCCTCTCACTGTCTCTCTCTCCCTTCCTCCCTCACTCTCTGACTGTCTCTCTCCCTCCCTCATTCCCTCACTGTCTCTCTCTCTCTCCCTTCCTCATTCCATCTCTCTCTCTTTCTCTCTCTCTCCCTCCCTCCCTCATTCCCTCACCGTCTCTCTCTCTCTTTCTCCCTCCCTCACTCTCTTACTGTCTCCCTCTCTTTCTCCCTCATGCATGGTTGTATTTGCCAAACTAAATTACATTTTGCGCCATAAGCGTTAAAAAGAGCTGTTAAATGAGGTGTGTATTTAAAGCACAATAATGCCAAGTGCTACATTGTATGTGTAAATGTGTCAGTTTGGTTCTGGGCTTGATGAGGTAAACATTAACCTCTGTTTTACACACAGGCTTTGGCTTACACAGAGAGAGGGAGGGAGAGAGAGAGACACATGGACAATTCCAGCCTTTACACCTCGTGTCACCACAGCATACACTCTACACTTCACCACTGTGTGTGTGTGTGTGAGAGAGGGAGAGAGATCTTAAATGGTATTGGAGTGGCTGTGCTTGTGTGTGTGTGTGTGTGTGCTGTTTTTGATGTGGACAGTGCTCTCCCCTCCCCAGTGGAGGAGCCCCCACCCACCCCGTCCAGCTGCTGGGACTGAGGCTGAGCTCATGGTCTGCTTTAAGCCCAGCACAGGACTCAGGCCGCCCAGGCATCGCTGGCCTTCACTGGGCTTAATCCACCGGGCCTCCCTGGGCCCCCAGCAATCAGCTGTCAGTCCCACTGCTCAGTGCCAGGGCTCCACTAGAACAGCAGCCCATTCACAGGCCCTCAGCGCAGGGGACCCGGCTAGCTTAGCTCAGCCACAGCACCCACAGAGAGAAATCAGATGGGATTAGGCCAGTTATACAGGGCTTATGTGGTCCTGTTATCATTCTAATAGGACAGATGAGGACCGCATTATTATATATCATATTATATGATTAAAAATAAGGTTACAGCACAGTATACAGCGCCTCCCTTTAAACTCAAGATTGTTTACAAAGGACTGCAGACAAGACAAAACAAAGCAAACAAACCAATAAAGAGAGCAGTCAGATGCAGACACAAACAGTGGGGGTGGAGTATAGACCGCTTCAAGTTGGAGTTCGCACAGGGCTTCCGTATTAACATTCCATATGATATGTTATCTTAATGTAGCGGAATGTAACATTCAAACATCCATTTTTGGTCGGTAGCGGTCAGTATGTTTCTGTGTATCCAATAGGACTTTTCAAACTGGGTTTGAATGAGGAGGACACCGTAGTCTGTGTACTTGGAGTGGCAGTGAGCTTTGTGAGCAGGCTTTGTGTGGGTCCACAGGGTCTGTGTTGGAGTTTTCTTGTTTGAGTGTGTTTTATGTGTGTGTGTGTGTGTTTTGTGCGGTGTTTACGGTGGATCGCCGGGTGGCTTTGAGGGCACAGTGGTGCGCCTGTCACCCCGGCAACCCCACACCAGAGCCCTCATTGTGACATCATCAGAAAGTGTCATGTCTGCCACCTCAGAGTGGCGACAAAGGCGGGTATTATAGAGGGAGCCAGCTGTCCCAGCCACGACAGACACACACACACACACACACACACACACACACACACACACACACACACACAAACATACCCTTACCTCACCTTACCTGTTTTCTTAATGAACTCTTATTAGTGTCACTGGTTCATAAACATTTCCCTTTTTAAATATGGTGGCTGTTTGTTATTGTTTGTGTTTGGTGTCTTTAATGGATGGGCTTTCTCCTGGAAGTGAGCCTGGCCTCTTTAGTTACCCTAATCGGCCTGGTTTGTCTTGAGTGTGTGTTAGTCTCTGTGCTGAATGTTTATTTAGGCACTTGTCTGTTCTCCTGTGACCCGACCTTTGACCTCTCCTAATCCCCCTCTATTGATGGAGATTACCTTCGGGACCCTTTTTTCCACGTCGCTAACAATGAGTCCTTGTGCTATCGAAAAACACGATTGCACCCCTTCACACAGACACACACGCATGCAGTCCATCAACAAGACTCAATAGCAGACTCTTAGGGACACACACTTTGTCAAACGCTCGCCAAAGCTCACACCCATCCTCCAGCCCTCAACACACACACACACACACACACACACACACACGGCCTCCCCATATGTGCACTGGTCAAGTAAGATAGAGAAGCCCTTAGGGTTTATTTCTCTGCATGTGAGATGAGGAGATGGAAAGTCTCTCACTCTCACACTCTCTCTCTCTTTCTCTTTCTCTTTCTCGCTCTCTCTCTCCATCCCCATCTCCATGTCCCTCTCTCTACACCATGAATACAAATCGTTTGGTTGGGGGCCAGGATCATCCCTTTTGGTTCCAATAAAACTTGTCAGCATATCTGCTGCTGAATGATCCACACACACTCTCACACACACACACACACATATTCTGAAGGCACCTTTTACTGTGAAAAGCTACTTGGTCAGCGTAGAAGCTTTCAACACTTCGATTTCTTTTTGTGAAGGTATTATGTTAATGTTAGCTTTTGTACCATTTAAACAGTATCAGCACCCTTTCAGTACGCCCCCCCCCCCCCCAAATACACACACACACACACACACACACACACACAATCACAATAGTGCCCGCAGCAGTAAAACAGCTTTTCAGCAGGAGGGTATTTACTAGTCATGAGAATGACCTGTGGGGAGGCCCCGGGGCCCCCGTCTGTGTTAGACCAGGTCTTTTAGGGGCCTCTTTGGGGCTCCCTATGAGGGACGCAGCCCTGTGGCTCTGCTCCACTCTGCCTGTAGAAAGACAGTGTGTAAGTGTGTGCGAGAGAGAGAGAGACAGAGTGAGTGTGAGAGAGAGAGACAGAGTGTGTGTGTGTGTGTGTGTGTGTGTGTGTGTGTGTGTGTGTGTGTGTGAGAGAGAGAAAGGCCGTGAATGTGAGAGAGAGAGACAGAGTGTGTGTGTGTGTGTTTGAAAGAGAGAGAGAGACAGGCTGTGAGTGTGAGAGAGAGAGTGTGTGAGGGAGAGAGAGATAGAGTGAGAAAGATAGAGTGTGTGAGAGGAAGAGAGAGAGCGAGAGAGTGATGGGGTCGCTGAGAGGACAGCAGGCTAATTGTGCGTTTTGGAGGGGATATTTTACGAGTGTTGGCACCCAGCTCCAGAGCAGGCCAGACTTTTGTCCTCTTCTTCCCTGGCAGGAGGGGTCTGGGGCCCTCCAAACACCCTCTCCTTCTCTCCCTCTCTCCATTCTCTCCTCTTTTTCTCTTCCTCCTTTCTCCTCTCTGCTCCTCTATCTGCTCCTCATGTCCTCCCTCTCTCAGGTCTCTCTGCTTCCTTCTTACTCCTCCTCTCCCCCTCTCTGGCCCTCTTGTTTGTACTGTATCTGCTTTTCTCTCCTCTTCTCTCCTCTCCTCCTCTCTTCCTATCTTCTCCTTTCCTCTCCTCTCCTCTCTGCCTTGACAGTTCTGACAAGTGTGCACCAGAGACCCTGAGATTTTCACCTCTGCCAGACACACATTTAAGATGACATGGAATACACACACACACACACATACACACATACACAAACACATGCATGGATATGCACACACATGCACACAGACACATGCACGAGTGTACACAATAACTAGCATATGCCCACACATGCACACTCATACAACACATCTCTTAAGCACTCTCTTACACTCACACACACAACTAGCACATACACAAATCTCCTAAACACTCTTGTCACACGCTTGCGAGCACCCTGTGGCTGGGTTCCTCTGAGGGCTCTCTGGCCGTCACCCTTGGGCCCCAGTGTAATCGGCTGGGCTAGGAAATGTGGCCTTGCTGGTGGCTTTCAGCGCAGCAGATTCCTCATGAAACAAGCCCAGATGCTTTTATCCAAGATCAGCTACTGTGTCTGCCCCTCTCAGCACTCACGGGAGCTTCTCCTCACACACACACATGCACCAGCCCACAAACACACCAGTTCTTAGCCGTGGTTGAAGGACCAGGTTGCCGTTTGCACACACTGGGCTTGCATTGTGTTTGTGGGGGCTCTAGAACCATCTTACAACAGCCTAATTCATGAACTCAACAAACAACAAGCAGCTCTCGGTAGCATTGCCTGTCCTTCAGATGGGCAGGATTAAGGCAGTCATGGCCGGGAGCTCTCAGTAGCACTGCCTATGTGTCTGATGTGCAGGGCCAGTGTGGTTCTTGTTGCCATTCTATAGCATGCTAGAGTAGAGTGAAAGTGAGCCTCTCCTGTTGACTGCGTTATTCAACACGTTATTTCGTTCTTCAGCACAGTATTTAGTTTGTAAACTCCTAGAAAAGTGTGTGTGGATAAAACATTTCTCTCTTCTCTAGCTTTTCCTTATTCACTCATATCCATACTACCTTTCAAACACACACACACACACACACACACACACTGCAATCCGCTCATCATGCACGTGTTCCCTGCCACAGAGAGGAGTCAAATAGCCCCAATGTGTTAAAAGCATTAGGTAAGCACAAATCCAAGATGGTTTTTTTTCTGTGTGTGTGTGTGTGTGTGTGTGTGTGTGTGTGTGTGTGGTGTGTGTGTGTGTGTGTGTGCGCGCACGCATGGGCGCTATCGTGTGTCGTGGCCCTGTTGCTGCAGTATACATTTATATGCTCGGCAGCCGTGCGCCTGACTCATCCACCCCTCGCGAGAGCCCTAAAGCAGTCTGCCCGACCACACCAGCATACACACCACTAGTATTACACTTACAATCTCTCTCTCTCTCTCTCTCTCTCTCCCCTCCCCCTCCCCCTCCCTTTCTGTCGTTTGAGTTCCCTGGTACTCTCTGTCTTCTGCTTTCTCCTCACCCTCTCACACACCTTCTCATTGTCTTTCTTACTCTCACTCTCTCCCTCACTCTTAACATATTCTCTCATTTGGTCATTTTCTTTCACTTTTATTCTTTCTCTTGCTCGCTTTCTTCTTTCATCTCTCTCTCTCTGAGTCTTATATTCTCTGTTTCTCTTCCTGACCCGCTCTCCCTCTCTCCCTCTCTCTCTCTCTCTCTCTCTCTGGCCTCCTGATGGGGCAGGTGGAGGCGGTCCAAGTGCGGCCCAGCGGCCCAGGATGTTTGGAGTGAGGTGTATAAAAGCGAGAGCTCAAACGCGTGCCGGGCTCACCGCTTTTATGTGGCTTTGGGCTGTTTGTCTTTGCTCGCGAGAACACCTCCCTCCCTCCCACCACAGGAAAAAAAGCCGCTCTATTGCAGGATTTATGTGAAAAGAGCGAGAAAGCGAGGGAGGAGGCGGAGGTAAAGAAAGTTGGGGTGAGGGGGTGTGGGGGAGGGGTGGGTAAAAGAGAAAAAATATTGCTGTTGATACATCCATAACAAGACACGGTTTGTCCGGGAAGCTGTTTTTTATTATTATTATTGTAGAATAAAATGAGCACATTTTTGGCTATTTTTTCCATGTTGACTGACATGGTCCCACGCCTATGGAAGTGGACCCAAGGAAAAGCATTCAGTTTTCGTCTGCTTGCCAGAGGTCTAAAAATAGCCTTTGACACCGAGTGATCAAAGTGACCCAATTTAGCATGTCAAACGTTAGGCCTGATTAACCTTAACCGGAAACAACACGCTCACCTCAGCATGTGAAATTTTTCTTTCTTCCTCTCTCTCTCCCTCTCTCTTTCTCTCTCTTTCTCTCCCTCTCCCTCTCCCTCCACCACAGCCTGCCACCTGTGCACATAAAAAGGGCTGAATCAGCAGGGTCAGAGGTCACTTTAGGAGATGTCAGTGCCGTTTGTGGCTGGCCAGTGTGTGGTGGAATGTTGCTACAGAAAGAGTGATTGTGTGTGTTTAAGAGAGAGGGAGAGAGGGAAGTGCTCAGGAAGAGAAGACTATGCAGTAGATGGAGCAGATGAAAGAGAGCAGGTTTAATACTTTGCCTGAGCGTGCAGTTCTGCATAGTAGTGCACTCTACTAGCTTGTAGTGGTGCTAGCATAGCGGTGGAAGTGGGTAAGGAACCTGGCTAGCATGCTAGCGGCCTAGAAGTTGTGGGTTCAAATCCCAGCTGCCACATAATTTGAAGTGGAGTCCCTTTCAGATAGCAGTTCTGATTGATTACCAAACTAATGCAATGCACTGTCCAGGCAACCTTACACTGTGTTAGAGAGAGAGACAGTTGGCTCACACAGCTCTCTGTCAAACCCTCTCTCACTCTCTAGCTCTCCTTTCACATGCTGTGTAAACACACACACACACACACACACACACACACACACACACACACACACACACACAGAGTGTGAGAGGATCCAGACTGAGTCTAAATGAGAACAGCAGATGAGATCTTTATGAGGCTCTCTGTTCAGGAGCGTCTCACACTTCATCACGGTGCACTCACCCCATCACTGACTCACTCACAGGAGCACACCACGCAACACACACTACTCAACACACCACGCAACACACAGTACTCAACACACACCACGCAACACACACTACTCAACACACACACCACGCAACACACACCACGC
>PYXC01000815.1:1100000-1187500 GCA_015244755.2 Tenualosa ilisha
TCTCTCTCCCTCTCTCTCTCTCTCTCTCTCTCTCTCTCTCTCACCCTTCTTTGATCTCTACCCCTCACACTCACTCCCAGACAGGTTTGTACAGTACGCGTGTGTAGTGCGTACACTAGGACTGAGATCACTGCATTAGACTTGGTGTGAGTGACTGCATTAGACTTGGTGTGAGTGACGCACAAGACTTTGGGAGCTGATAAAATACATACCATCCCCAGATGAGCTGCTCAAGTTAAAAGCGTCTTTCTAAAAAAAGAAATGGGTGTACAAAATATGCAGGCAGGATGGAAAGTGTGTGTGTGTGTGCAATTTGTATTTTGGAATAAGAAAAAAAAAACAATATATCAGTATTCTGCCAAGTCATACTTTCTTTTGTCAAGATCAAATGAAAGCACAGCATTAAAAGGATTCGACATGTTGGCCTTATGATAATGAAGTTAGCATCAGCTGTATAAACGTGCTTTAAAAATTCTCAACAAACATTATTTTCAGTTTTCTTAAGTTTTAGAAATCCTTTGACTCGTAAACGACATTATTTCACCTGTGAGTGCTTGTGTGCCGTGTCAGTGATCTATGCGCTGACGCTGGGGTGTCTGTGTGTTTTGTTTGTCCTCAGCACTAAAAACTGGAACACCCCGCTGATCTTTGACCTGAAAGAGGGAACCGTGAGTCTGATCGTGCAGACAGAGAGGTGAGCACACGACCTCAGTCACTCCACGCTCTCTCATACTTTCTGGCCTTTTCTTTCTTCTCTCGTTCTTTTGTGTTCTCTTCATTCTCATCCTCCCACACGTGTGTGTGTGTGTGTGCGCGCAGTTATTATCTCTCCCTGCCACCACATGCTGCCCTTAGACTGTATAATACGCTCTGATACAGGCACAGTACTCTTCACTGGCATGTGTGTGTGTGTGCTTTCTTTTTTTGTTTTTAATTAATTTGAGCT
Source organism: Tenualosa ilisha (assembly GCA_015244755.2). Lineage (NCBI taxonomy): Eukaryota > Metazoa > Chordata > Actinopteri > Clupeiformes > Clupeidae > Tenualosa > Tenualosa ilisha. The sequence continues at coordinate 1,100,947 of PYXC01000815.1, forward strand.
TCATAAATTAGGGGCATGCAGCTCAGTCACACCCTCACAGGTCTTCCCAGCCGTGAGCACTGTCAAAAACCCTAGCACAACACGAAGTTTTGCACCCATAGAGACGATGCTTGTGTCCATTCTGCTTGTGTGAGTGTGCGTCCCTGCGTGCCTGCCTTCCTCCTCGCCCCTTTAGTGTGTAGTGTCTGGTGGCCCCTTTCTTTCCATGCATACACAGCCATGGTCTCGCCACTTCTCATTTCCCCAACAGAGGCCTGTCCTCACGTCTGCGCCAAACAGGCTCTGTGCAGGAGCCTAATGAGGGGATGGAAAAGGGACGCTCGTTTGTCACACAAGCCCTAATGGTTTTCTGTTTGGGGAAGATTTGGTTCCATAAACCCAGAAACAAAATGAAGGCAGTTGCTGGCCAGCTGCCTCTGTTGCCTGGTTCTCATCCTGTGTGGAGAGAAATGATCACTGTGACATTTTGTCTTTTTCCTCTTCATCTTCCTCTTCTTCTCCTTCTTTTCCTTCCTCTTCTTCCTTTTCTTCTTCTTCTTCTTTGTTATTCTGTGTGGTGTGAATCAATCCATAGCCCTGTTGTTCAAGGTTACTGAGTGCTGTATACAGGGGGAAAAGCCAGGAAATTTGACACTGTAGTCTGAACAGCAAACCGGCAGCTAACATTTACTGAATGTAGCATTGGAAAAATGAAACTGAAAGTGAGTTTTGGTTAGCGTTAGCTGCCGATGCTATGTTCAACCTCTATTGTATCAAATTTTCTTGTTCTTTTTCCTACAGACAGCACTAGTTGACCTCAAACAAAGGACTGTGAATTGAATCACACTGGATTTTCCTTTAAATCAGGGTTTTCTGTTTATTGTCACAGTGTGCCACGACTTTTACTAAAACCTCTAGAAGAGCTTCAAAAATGCACAAATGGGAAAATGTCTCATGTAAATTGTAAGTTACTTTGCTTGAAGATTGTTTCTACAGAGACAGACAGCAAACAAAAAGTACTTGATATTACGCACAATGCACTCGCGGACATTTCACTTAAGCGCAGTATGGACTAGGTCTAGGCTATAGCATGGGGTTAAAAAAAAAAACTGACACTGATGCATCACGCTGAATAGCTAAGTACTGTAGCACTTAATGAACAAACCCTCAGAAGATGAAGATGATACAGGAAGCCAAGACAGGGTGGACATCAATGGCTTGGTTCTGTCATTTATCTGTAGTTATTAACTATTTTATATAAACCGAGTGTGAGTGCGTAGGCCATACGGAATACATCCATGGCAGCGAAGACTCCTGCTTGTTAATTCACAGACAAATGTCCTGCATTGGAAAGGAATTTGGCATTTGGGACATTTCATTTTCATGGCCATTTTCATGGCCATAAGCCTACACTACACTGAAGTGATAATAAGCAAATGTGCATAACTGACCCCTCCTGCTCTATGTATCACGCCCAAATAGGTTCATAGTTCTTTATGAATCAGCCTTACGAATAGGATGTAGACAAATACAACAAGCCAAGATGGTGGGAATGACCTTGTCAGTTCTGTCAGTTATCTCTCTTGATTTCAAATAATGAAGTGCTTTGGCCATATGGAATGAATCCTGCCATGACAAAACTGAGTTTCCCTCAGAGACAAGTGCTGTGACAAGCCAAACAGCCAATGAGTGATCCCCATTACTGACGTCTGCCAGCTGTGAACATGTTGAATCGGCCACAAACCAGGCAGCAGACGTCTTCCAATTGGCCGCTCGTCCCAAAACAAATTTGGCATAAAGATGATCAAAGACGACTCAGATACTATGTCCGATGTCGGGGCTGTGTGCGCTTCACTTTAGTGACAGCTACAGACCATACTGGTGAGTCTGAAGAGTTTCGCCTCAAGAGACTTTATCCATGTTGGTGAGACACCCCATTGTCCAGTGTAAAATCACACAGGAATCCAAATATTGCATGGGCTTTGGTATGGTTGTCATTAAAGGGGAGACAGATGTGTCTGGAACTGACCTGATTGCAGTGTGTTCCTCTGCTTCTTATCTCACAGGTGTTTCTTGCTGGTGGATGGAGGAGGGATCTATGTGTACTCCTATGAGGGGCGTCTGGTCTCCTCGCCCAAGTTCCCAGGAATGCGGACGGACATCTTGAATGCACAGTCCGTCTCCATCAGTAATGACACCATAGCCATCCGGGACAAAACGGATGAGAAAAGTAAGAATCTGGGGCTTCAGTAGTGTAGTCGGGCTACGCTGTGTCCTTCATTTGAAGGCAGAGAGGTCTACAACAGTATGTAAGCAGTCACTCCGTTCATTCAGCCAGCCAGTCTGTCAGCCAGTCAGTCAGCCAGTCAGTTGAGCACACATTCCTTACATACTATTTCATCTGGTACTAAGAGCTAGGCTGCTTTAGTGTTCATAGCATTCAAAGCATGACATTCATAAGTCATTGTCATTGTGGTCTACAAAGGGCCTGGTATGTTGGCTTTTGAAAGCAAACTTGGCAAATCAACAGCATCAAGACAGCCTTTGATTTGAACATTGATTTGAACTTTGATTTGAACATTGATTTGAAGATTGATTTGAACTTTGATTTGAACATTGATTTGAACTTTGATAAATGATGGCTAATTTCTGTATTACTTTCAAACTTCCTGAACTTCTGAAACCTTCATCACATTTCCAAACCCCTCTCCCTTTCTATCTTTCTCTCTCTCTTTCTCTGTCCATTTCTCTCTTGCTCTCCCTCTTTCTCTCCTCTGATCGGGACTTTAAATTGAGTGCATTAATTAGATCAACGGATGAATTTGCTGACTTTTCTGTGTGATTATGACTCTCCTCAGTGATTTACTTGTTTGATGCTCAGACGGGGAAACCCCTGGTAGATGGCAAGCCTTTAACCCACAAGGTAACACACACACACTCACACACACACACACACACACACACACACACACACACACACACACACTCTCTCACACACACAGACACACACACACACACAGTTTGGACACAGGGAGCTGCAGATGTTGTGTTGCGGTTGGGTGTCACGTGTTTCTTTGAATAGGGAGCTCATTTCAGCTGTGTGTGTGTGTGTGTGCCCGAGTGCCCAGAGGAGCAGCTCATTAGTCAAAGCTGTCAGTGACACAGTCAGTCCACTCCGATGGAAGAACCGAAGAACTGGGCCAACAAACCCTTTTTTCACAACAGGCTTCTCAACCATGCATACTTTGGCTGAGGTGTTTACTTTCCCTGCTGGGTTGCCTTTCTTGTCCTCACTTTTGTTTTCTTTTTGACTAAACACTTCTGGCTTTTTTTGCTTATCGTGTTATTAGTGCAATACTGTCTGCGTTAAGACCTAAAACATCTCCAAACAAGCCAGTGGTGTCATAGTCTGACTGTCTGAAATGCACACACACAACTCCTGTACAGGCCTTTGTACTTCTTAAGATACCATATCTATACAGTATCCTCCATCTGCTCTGTCTTTTATTGGACTGCAGAACGGAAAAGTAGCTTAAACTGAATCAGGTCTGTTTAACTATAACTGACATGTTACTTTTGATCTTTTCCTGTGTAATAAATCATTGAGTTGAATTGAATGCAATACATTAGATGGTTATGGCTTTGGGGCATAAAATGTACCAGTGCCCCCTAGAGGACAGGAGAGCTCTTTTTATTTCTGGAGTGAAGGAGAACAGAGAGAGAGTGAGAGAAAAGGAAAGAGAGAGAGGGAGAGAGAGTGAGTGAGAGAAAGGGAAAGAGGGAGAGAGAGTGACTGAGAGAAAGGGAGGGAGAGAGAGGGGCTTGTCCTGGACCAGCTACAGCTCCCTCCTTGCCAGTGCCTCATAAGTACAGCATAAAGACCAGGGAGAGGCTCAGAGACTGCCAGCTGGCTGTGTGTGCACTCATACAATCACATACAGACTCACACACACATACATACACACAGTTACACACACACACATATACGTACACACAATTACGCACACGCACACACAGACAGACATACACACAATTACACACACACACACATATACATACACACAATTACGCACACGCACACACACACAGACATACACACAATTACACACACGCACACACACACACATACACACAATTACACACGCGCACACACACACACACACACATACATACACACAATTACTCACACGCACACACACACAATTACACATGCACACACACATACATACACGCAATTACACACACACAATTATGCACACACATATACACACATGCACACACACACACACACACATATAAACACAAGCGCGCGCACACACACACAATTACACACACACACACGATTACACACAGGCATGTGTGTGCACACAATTACATGCATACACACACACACATGATTACACACATGTATACCCACAAACACACACAATTACACACACACACATATACACACACACACACACAGAAATAATCACATTCTCTCACACACACATACACACACACACACACACACCCATACTCACACTCAAATACTGCAACACATGGAAATGAACATTCACAGACAAAAATACATACACACACACAGTACATGCACACAGGCGTGCTAAAATGCACACAGGTACACACCCAGTTGTGTTATGCTCCTACTGTTTTATCAGTGCTCCCCAGCCTCGTGTGTGTGTGTGTGTGTGTGTGTGTGTGTCCGCTGCCCAGAAGCTTAAGGCGGTGTGGCCATTTTAGCTTTGTGCTTGCATGTCTTTTACCGTAAGCACCAATTAGTCTCCCGACCTTCTCCCTCCCCAAAGCTGTATCATATCCTGTTTACAGGAATATCTGTGAGGACAAAAGAAACCGCTTTATATTTCCTCTGTGTATGTATGTGTAGACTCACACTCTCTCACACACACACACACACACACACACACACACACACTCAGCCGCACACATGCATGCTGTCTGCCATGGCTGGCGTCTTCTGTTACTAGCTCAAGGGAAAAATTCTTCTATTTTGCTGTATTGCCTCATGTTGTCCTCATGGTGAATGGCTTCACCTCGGGTGTGTGAGTTCACTTACCCCCAGTGCTCCACACACTCCATAATCAGCCCAACAAATCATCATCATCATCATCATCATCACAAAACCTTTGTAAACACATTCCTGCATTGACTACATTTATGCCGGCAGGTCTTAAACCACTGGCTCAGGGTCAGGAGAAAACACGCCCACGTACGCTATTTATTAATTTAGTAGATGAGGCTACTTGCTGTATGGAAGCACATTCCATTACTCTATATGTTCCCTAGGAATGAAACTCACTGACTCTGTTCTCTATATCATACTTGGGCGACGTATAGCCGATTAGATTAGCAGTATAGGATTTTAAGGTCTATAGCTAATGCTATTGCTGGTTTAGGTAAAGAAGTAAATGGCGTCGGAAGGTCAGAGAATTCTCTCTGTGGTTTCCCACGGCAGAGAGATGATTTCAGACCCTGTGATTGAGCTTGTGCGAAAGAGAAATAGCCAACTAAGTGCAGAACTGAGATACTTTGGAAACACAAACAATCATGCAGTCATCTAGATGGTGCAAACAGAGACCTTTTTGGAGAGTACTCGAGACCTGAGCCTGATCGTGAGTTTTGTCGACTCCAGATTGAGGGCAGAGTCCGTAGCGTGCCGGAGTCATTGGCCGGCCAGCCAGCCGTCCAATGGGCCCTGTTGTGGTTGTTTGGCAGGGGTAGGGGATGATAGTGCGGCTTTAATCAGCTCACCTAATGCGAAGCAGCCGTCTCTTTCCCTCTCTGCTTCTCTCTCTCTCTCCCTCTCTTTCTCTCTCTCTCTCACAGCCCCTCTGGTTCCCATTGCTGCAGGCATGTCACATTAGATGCGCACTAATGAAAGCAGAGCCCCCGAACAAATCCTCACATTAGGGGCCGCTCCGCCTGCCCTGACAGGTGTGAAATTGGGACAGAAGGGGTCGGAGGGCGTGGCGTGCAGTGCCGTTGAGTGGTCTCACACACACACACACACACACACCACATAATCTATACAGTGTGGATTACAGCTGCCTCATTTCAGCCTAGAAAATGGCCCAAGAAAAATGGAGTGTTTCTCAGATGAGGTTCTATAGAGAAGCGGTCCCTGCTGTGCTGTCTGACTTCTATTTCATTGGCAATGGTGTGTTTCTCAGTGCTGGCTTATCTGCCTTATGCGTCCTCCTGCTCAATATCTGTCCATGCCGCTCACCTCAGCTGTCAGAAGAGGAGACGCGTGCCCTTCCCCTGAAATCTTCAGGTTCACTCGTGCAGCTGCACTGAGGATTGGCTCTCTCATGGCTCAGCACTCTTGACTTCATTTGATGTTGATGTTTGCAGTGTATGCCAAATCTACTCACACACACATACACACACTCACTCACTCACTCACTCACTCACACACAAGCATACACACTTACACACTTTCACACCACATGGCCATTAGTCATCAGCTCTTTGCATAGATATAGGTTTTGGGCCAGTATTTTTCCTCAGTCAGGCAGGAGAAGAGCTCTTTAGGCCTCAGTGAATAGTAGCACTAGATTAAATGCATATGCACGTTCATGGAGTCATCACTTCTGACACACCCTTCACACACATGCACATACACACACTCACACGCACACACACGCATGTCCTCTTTTGGGACACTCACCTCAGTTTATTATTTATGATACTTTTTTAATAATTACACGATGCAAAAAAACACTATGCCATTATACAATGCTTTCATTGTGTATAGCATAGGATGATGCCGGAGAATGCTTTCATTCAGTCTGGTACAGGTTGTTGTTGGACAGTTCCATCCACCAGCATCATTAAGTAAAGTCAAATAAAATCAGATGGCAGTTACTGAGATGGTATTTAATGAGTATGTTTCCACAGATGTAGTGCACAGTATGAATTATATCTTACTTTGTGTGTGTACCCTTCTTGCTTACAGATGGAAGTAATGGAGATTGCCTTGGACCAGTGTGGCCCTGCCAGTGATCGGAGGATTGCCCTGATCGACAAGAACCGTGACCTCTACCTGAGCTCAGTCCGCCGCCTCGCTCGAGAACATACCATTGTGAAAATCGGTAAGAGTCAGATCGCTAGGGAGCTGTGATGATGGTTGAGAGAGAAGCAAAAGCAAGCTGCTTCAAACTACTCAAAGAGCATTCAGGGTGGAGAGGAATCTGCTCTCAGTGTTAGGAGAATGTTGAAGTGCATTTGCTTTCCGTAACTTCAAGGCTTTTTTTGGATTTGGTTTAGTGTTGCCGATAAGTAGTGTATTGTCTAGTAGAGCTTATTTAAAAACTGATTTAAAAGGGTTTCTTTTTATATTTCTTTGTTGCGTGTGTGGCTGTGGTGTTCCATTTTAAGAAGTAATTTAGGAGAATATCACTCTTCCTTACAGGAACCATGGTGAAGACGATAGCGTGGAATGACTCGGTTAACATCCTGTGTGGGGTTCAGGACAGCCAGTTCACTGTTTGGTACTACCCAGGTGTTGTGTTTGTGGACAAAGACCTGCTGTCAAAAACTCTTCTTCTGAAGGATGCCAGGTAAACGAGTTCCACGACCCTGTTCCTAGGTCTCAGTGTGGCTCACACACATGCCTGGGCCTGTCTGTGATTTACAATTGGTTTTGCTTACACACGGCACAGGGATATGCAAATAAGATGCCATGTGTGGAAGATTACCCATCCAGATAGGCAAGCCAGTGCCTGTGTTTATGAACGCCATGGTGTCCTATCTGAATATGTCTTTCTGAAAAATTAGATACTTTCAGGGATCTGTGTCTGTGCTTTGACTGGGTATGAAAGCTCAGGATTTAGGTCATTCCAGTTTATTGTTGATATGTATTGTTATGTGTTGTTTGAAGACCTTAACTGTCTACACTCTCTATAACCTTACTATGTAAGCCATCCTATACTGTTTGTCTACCTGTAATTTCTTAAATAATAACCAGACTGAATTAATGACCGGGCCTAAGATAATGGCCAGGCTCATGGTCGATACAAGAAAATAAAGGCTGGACCCAAAATTCAGGCCAGGGGAAAAATTGGTCGGAAATTTCGTATCCTCAGCATATTGCTTAAAGTGTGTATAGCCCACATCTCTACCACTTAAGTAATAATCTGTACATGTTACTTTCAGCACTTGTTAGGTGAATTATGCATGTTTCATGCAGGCCGAAGAAGTAGCCTTTGTCCTGCTGACAGCACACGCAGCACAGCACAGCGCAGCCTTTGAGCAGAGCCGTGCTGATGCATCATCTTTCCCATCACAGTGTCTCCAAACTAGGATGAGTCATGTCACTAGTTTTGCTGCTGTGAAAACGCCTTTCAATAAGGTTAATATTCCTATCAGGGTGTCTGGATTAGAATTAGGCTCCCTACATGATAAATTTGTCAAGAAGAGAAGTCTTATTGTATTAACACTGCTGTCATAAATTACCATTTTCACATCTACCTAAATAGCAATCACTAGCCTTACCTTGAAATACAGTTGCTGGTCATCTAATAAGCTGCAGGATAATTTGCTGAAGCATGAAATAAAGACAAAGGTCTCGTTTTATAAACAGAATTCCCACGGTTAAGGGTATTCCCAGTGATGAAAATAGACATTGATTTTCCATGCCTCTGTGCGCAGACATCCTGGCTTCAAAGGGAAAGTTTTAAATAGGCTATCTGTTCCAACAGCAAACCAGCTGCTCATAATTAGCAGAACACTTCAGCAAGGTATGCAGTACTATATATGTAGGCAATACAGAAAAGTTTGTTGGGGTCAGTTTGTTGTTCTAAGACCATACATGGAACAGAACTTCTATGAATGCGCACCATACGTAGAACATGCAAACACCATATCCACCAAAGGATAGCCTACTTCTAGAAATAAAGGCCTGCCTGTAATACAAAGCCTACCCAAAATAAAAGCCTGTGTCTGGTGCAGCTGAAGTAAATAAATTATTTAAGGATTACGGCATATTGTTAATTGCTGCAGTAAGGACAACGTGACCTTAATGCTTCAGTAAAGCATTTTATGCTTTAGTAAAGTGTATGCATCTGCTTCTGTTACCCCCTCACTGGCTGACTTAGCCTGTCCCATCATGTCTTGCAGCGAGTTGAGCAGCACTCCTCACATCCTGAGCTACGTGGGCACGCAGGTTACGGTGCGGCGGGTGGATGGCTCTCTGGTGTACAACGCCGTGTCGCCCTATCCCGCCATCCTCCATGACTATGCCAGCTCAGCCCGCTGGGAGGACGCCCTGCGTCTATGCCGATTCGCCAAGGTAACATCTGGTGCCCTCTGCTGGGGTAAACCCAGAATGCATTTGTTTAATTATGCATTCAGACCTGAGCCAAAGCATTCTGCCTTGTTAGAGGAACACACCACTTTTGGGGGAAATATACACATTTTCCACCTCCCCTTGACCTAAACAATTGAGTTTTACTTTTCTCCAGTCGCTCTCTGTCTGACAGTAACATTTTTAGCGCCAGCCTAGCATAAATCACTGAATCGTATTAGATCGTTAGCATCTTGCCTGTTAGCATCTTGTTCAAAAGATACTAGGAATTCCGGTCTTTTTCCTATTTAAAACTTGACTCTTCTGTAGTGTATTAAAACCGACGGAAAATGAAACGTGATGATTTTCTAGGTCGATATCACATGGAACTAAACTCTCATTCCATTGTAGTATTCAAATAAATGTGCTACCACATCTGAAAAAAGTCTCTCCGTGTGTCCAAGTCAGTGCAAGCCACTGATCTCGGTAGGATAGCAAAGTTCCTTGATTATTACTCTGGAATAGGTTTGGTAATGAATAATCGATGATTGATTATTTGTCATTAAGAATATATTCGACTTAAAATCCAAGCCTAATGAATAATTGTTGTAGTCTCATGCATTATGAGAATGGCAACAGAACCATAGATAGTCTGCGGATCTGAGTGATGTCATGCTTTAGCAAATAATGAATTAATCGTTCAATAACATTATGAATAGTTAAACATGAAAATTCCTCTCAAGTCCCAACCCTGCGTTGGAAGTTAGGTTTTAAATTGGAAAACATACCGGAATGCTTAGTCGCTTTTTAGAAAGATGCTAACGGGTGAGATGCTAATGGTCTAAACCGATTCAATGATCTACGCTAGGCTGGAGCTAAAAGTGTTACCGTCAGACTGAGAGAACAGCTGGATGAACTGGTGAAAGGTGAAACTCAATTGTTTAACTCAAGGGGAAGTGGAAAATGATTATGTTTCCCCAAAAAGTGGTGTGTTCCTCTAACAACACAGCCACGAGAGATTACATAGTTATACAATTCACAAATGATAGTATATTTAATTATTAAAATATGCCGTAAATATGAGCCAACCAAATTAGTCACACTAAAAAAAAAGTAAAAAACAAGAAAAAAAGTAACTAAACCAAAAAAAAAAGACTTTCATTCCAAGTGCTACGTGCATCATAAACATGGACAAAAGTCTGTCATTACCTTCCTCCCTGACCCAATTCCCAAACCCTCTAAAAACGTTGACCCCTCTGTGATAGACAATAAATCTTTTGTTGTTGTTATTTTTTTTTTAATTAATTTTTGAATCTTGAGCTGTGTCCGATGGGAGCAAAAAGACCTTATGAGGTGAATCCAAACCTCTGGCCAGTTGGCAAATTGAAATGCTTAATCAAACCTTAATGAGGTATGAACCAACTTTTGACTCTTGTCACCTTGAGGATTCATAGACTGGCGCCAGTTTTGGAAGACTAAATTACAATTTTGTCACAGGCTTCCTGTGGTATTGAGGCAGCCATCAAGCCTCTGGCTTGATCTCACTTCTTAGTGCCTGTCATTCATCAGCTGGACAGAAATGAGAGGTCGACTACAGGCAATGAAGAATGGAAAGTTGACCCAAGGCAAAAGGAAGATCATATTAACCTGCAATAGTAAACCTCATCGTTCTGTTTCCTTGTGGAAAAGTAAATATATAAATATATAATTTAAAAAGTCCCTAAAGCATAACATTAGTTGTATCCAAAACTGGAACATCAACAGTTATTTAGTCTGTGTTCTGAAAGGAACCTGACACATCTTTTCCTCCAAGGTAACGAGTAAGGATAAATTGTGTAATTAGTGAGCACTTTAATTGCAAGCACATTGAGCCGCTGTAAATAGATGGTTATGGTGATGAGGACGACAGGACCAGGCCTCCAGTATTCCCAGAAAGGGACTTCCCTTATCCTGGGCTCATTCCAGTTGGCTAAATTATACTCACTCAACTCACTCAAGCTGTCACAACATAGACTCAAGTCTATATCATTGACTCACATGCATCCAAGTCTATAGCACTGACCCACAGGCACCTGTCTGTAATATCACTGACCCACAGACACCCAGGTCTGTATCGCTGACCCATAGGCACCCAAGTCTATAACATTGATCCACATGCACCAAAGTCTGTATCACTGACCCAACTACACTCAAGTCTGTAATGTCACTGACCCACAGGCACCCAATTCTGTATTGCTGACCTACAGGCACCCAAGTCTATGTCCTTGTCCCAGATACACACAAGTCTATGTTACTGAACCAAATACACCCAAATCTGTATCATTGACCCACATACGCCCAAGTCTGTATCACTGACTCACAGACCCAAGTCTGTATCACTGACCTATAGGCAGCAAAGTCTATATCACTGACTCACAGGCACCCAAGTCTGTATTACTGACTCACGGGCACCCAAGTCTGTATTACTGACCTATAGGCACCCGTCTGTATAACTGCCTCCTTGTGCCTGAGTGGAGGGGTCTATCTGGTCAATGGTGTGTGAATGTGAATGTATGTGAATTTCTTCATCCTCCATTACATTGTCTGCTTGTCTGTTCATCTGACACCCTTTTCTGTTTGTCAGTGTAATACATGTTTGTGGAATGTCCTTAATGTTTGTTATGTTGGTATGTGTGTGTTTGTGTGTGTGTGTGTGTGTGTGTGTGTGTGTGTGTGTGTGTGTGTGTGTGCGTGCGTGCGTGTATGTGTCTGTGTCCATTGTGGTTATGGTAAGTGCATATGAGTGTGCATCCATCTCCATCTCAGTGGGCTCATGACTGGCCTTCCTCTCTCTCTCTCTGTTATTGAGTCATTCACTCTACTCTAAACTCTTATCTCCATCCCCCCATGGTGTTTCTCTCCCTGTGCCATCTCTCTATGGTAGGCCTCAGAGAAGGAGGTGAGTGCAGAAGGAGAAGAGGCCCTATCATTCTTCCTTTCCCCCTCCTTTTGTGACTCTTCAGTCCCCTGCACATTGATCCACTTTAACTCTCTCCCCTGCCAAAGACTGCTACCCTTAATTACGCTAAAGTTAGAAAATGCAAGCTGTAGCCACTAGGCAAACTGACACCAATCACCAACCACAAATACTGTTTGGTTTTCACAAGCTTGTCTTGGGGTTTGTGTTCCTAGAATTGACCCCTGAGGGACACCACAGTTTTGGAGGGAAAAAAAGCAGGACAATTAGTTTCAACCAACTTGAAACATTAAATTAACTTTTAAGTGAGGTACCCACTGTCACAAATTTCCAACATGAGATCTATTTTTAAAAACCTAATCTTTTTATATCTCTTTTTTACTATCCAAATTGTGAAAATGGACAGGCAGCATAGAAATTGGTTGATGATTGTTTTGAACAGTCAGGTCAAGGCCAAGTTTCTTCCAATGAGAAGTCATTCTAAACTCATCAGGAGCATAGCCAGAGGAAAGAGAAAGATTCAAATACAAGAGCTGCTTGGAGTCTAATGCCTGTATAAATTCTTTTAAGAGCACAGTGGGATTAACCTCTGAAGGAATAGAAGGTGGCCTCATGCCAGCACACTTTCTAAGTGGGGGCCGACAAAAAGTGTGTGTGTGTGTGCATCAGAGAAAGGAAATAGGAATTCCCTGTTAGCTCTCAGTAATGCCCTAATACATCATAGATGCATTAAGTTAAACACCAAACTTAACATAAAAAAAAAACAACAACTCATTAAAAAAAAACAAGCAGGTTCTTATAATGAATTGCTAAATAATGAGTTTGATTTACATCAAGCAATGTTTATTTTGTATTAAGTAATATGTCTTAATTTGCATTCAGTAATGGCCATTTGGTCTTGCATAATCCTGTTCCTGTTCTTTTAAAGATCCACATAGTTCCTGTGTGGTTGTGACTAGACGGTGTCTCACAAAGCTGCTTCCTTGCATTCTGTTAACTAAAGCTGACATATTAGAACTGGCCCACCGCGCTAGTGAGTGTAGTAGTGATGCTACTGAGTCTGTCGATGATCCCTCTTTGCCTTCTACTATTGGCCTTTTTGATTCTTGCCACAGATGCTGTTGTGCATCCTCTGGTTGCTGTTGTTGTTTTTCGTGGGCGGGTTTATGGGGCATAATGAGGGTTCCTGGGGCACTTTAGCAAACCAGTGACTAAGCTCTCCCAAACAAGAGTGCTTTTAACGCTCCGTAAATGTGTTTCTATCGAGCCACTGTGACACCATTTACCGTACGCCACACTGCCCATTACCCCCCAACCGCAGCAACCCAGGCTGAGTAATCTGCCATGTCTCCAGCTCCAGGACTGGACAGGCGGCCCAGCCGTGCTTTATGATGCTCTAGCCACAGCCCTGCAGGGAGGCTGGCAGGAAACTCAGAGGGGGAGATGAACCAGTCACGGGGGGGGGACCACTTTTCAGCGAGGCTGTCATACAAATATGTACACATTTGTAGACACACGCACACTCACAAAAACACACCCTAATTACTTTACATGTATGGTGTGTGCACACACACAGACACACACTAAAAATTAACGATTGGTTTGAAATTTAGGAGCTGCTGATCACAATGTATTGTGTCATGAAAATAATTACATTACCTGTTAATCATTAGTATACATTAGTAGTAGTTATAGCCCTGCTACATATCATTTAGCTCAGGTTAAAATCAAGAAATGTTAAAACTTGTAGTTGCAAACAATGGCCTCTTAACACCCTTTAAAAAGAAGCAGTCCACTGACGAGCAAGGCGCTTGGTTTGGGGCGGTGGTGGTGCATAGGCAGTTTTTATTGACTATGATGGCAGTGGAGTTACAGTTTACGGTTCACGTCACTTTACAAGACTCCCTGCTAATAATCAGGAGAGCTGTTATTAAGTGGGGCCAGTGGCAAGCTGCATGGGAACTGGTGCTGCTGGGCTCCCCTTGCCCAGGGAGGGACGAGGTAGCGCTCCCAAATTACAGTCGTTCCTCGTTATGCCTCCCTCCCACTGCCAGCGTCCGCTAAGAGATGTTACGGTAAGGGTGTGGCTTTCCAGGGGCCCTTCACGTAAGTCAGCTGCTCAGTTTGGCCCACATGTGGTCCTTACTGAGCCTTTGGGGTAAAAGCAGCAAAAACATCTCCAGTATGTTGACAAAAACACCCCTTATGTTCAACAGTCAGGTTTTTTTTCTCCTAAACTGGAGTCAGGCATCCTGTTCCTACCCTCCTCCACACGTTCGCCACAGCTCCCCTCTCTTCCTCCTCTCCACCCCACCACCCCTCCACCACCACCACCACCACCACCATATCAAGCCATGAGTCTAAGCCTGTGTAGATCTCAGTCTTACAGCTATATGTCTCTCCCTTCTTGCACCAGTCAAACATTCCAGCTATGTGTCTACATTTGCATTCATGGCCTGTTTGTCTGTCTGTGTCTGTGTTTGCTTTCACGCTTCTAGCCTGGTCTTGCCTTCCTGTGAATGTCATTTCTGTGTAATACTGTACTGCAAACCACTATTTGGTTGAGGTTTGTCTGAACTGAGCATGGTTTATAATCAAAAAGCTTCCGTCAGCTGTTACCTCTCATCGTTTTTGGCTCTTTTTCAGTAATGTCACCTTCATTAGGCTTATGGGGAGGCTACACGGATACGTTAAGGATACGCAACCTCAAAATTCAACCGGGAGCTTCCACGATAATCGATGGCATTGGCTACACCAAATGCAGCAGCGCAGTGAACATACTAAAAAAATAGATAATTCTTTTGAATGTGTTTTGACATGGCTTGACTTAACGCTTCTGTAACGCTTCCAGTGAAGCCCTATGCTTATGGTTTGTTATTTAGCCGATGCATCATTCAGAGTGAGTTGTCGTAAACTAACTACAGGGGCAGTCTGGGGTGACACAAGGTGAAGTGTTCAGCACAGGGGCATAATGGTGGCGAGTGGCGACCCTGGGAACTAAGTCTCAACCATCAGGTCTTCCATTTGGTACCGCATTTGGTGACTGCAAACATCAGGGCTATGAATTTATCACACCGGATTTCTCCTTAGAGTAAAACATCTAGCCCATCAAGTTCCAGCAAGCAGTAATGTAAACAGTGTGTTTAAATTAGTACAGTCCAGTATGTTTAAATTAGTTTTACAGTTCCATATTTTGAAAGTTGAAAATGGATGTCATTTCCAAAATGACTGAACCTGTTTGATTTTTTTTTGGCTGATGTGGTGAAAGGTAAGGCAGAGCTGCTTATAGTCTGTGGCTGAGACCAGCCTTGTGTCTGTGACTGACTAAGTGTGTGTGTGTGTGTGTGTGTGTGTGTGTGTGTGTGCATCCTCACAGGACCAGGCTCTCTGGGCATGTCTGGCAGGCATGGCCATGACCAGCAGGGAACTCACCACTGCAGAGGTGGCCTACGCCGCCATCGGAGAGGTGAGTCCAGCCTAAACTTGCACACATGCCTGCTCTCAAAACGCTCTCTGGGAGGATTTCTGAAATGTCATTGTTGAATAACTGTTTATTCATAGTAAATCAGATTTTCAAAGATGTCCTCGTTTTTCAGCTTTTGTTTTTGAAGCAATTCTTGGATTAGAAAAAGTTTGTAATAATCTGTAAATATTATGGTACTAAATAGTAAGTAATCTCTTGTGGTGTTTCACTGTGTGTTGTCCCATGTAGGTTGATAAAGTGCAGTATATAAACTTCATTAAGGAGCTCCCCTCCAAAGAGTCGTCGCTAGCACACATGCTACTGTTCAGTGGTCACCAGCAGGAGGCGGAGGCAGCCCTGTTACAGGCAGGCCTCATCTACCAGGCCATTCAGGTCCACATCAACCTCTACAACTGGGACAGGTCAGCCATCAGCACAGCAGAATGCACACAACACACGCCACCATTCACCTACACCTAACATACTGCAACAATCCTGGGAGTGTTTCTAGATTAATGCTTCTGCAATTATACCATTAGGCTACCATGCTACTACAGCTGTTACTTTTGTTGACTGGCATTGTAAGATTTCAGTTCACAACCTGGAAATATAATATGGGAACAGGGCATTGGGCAGAGGACTCTGGTTGGTGTGAGACGGAACTTGGTGTTTGTTGTATAGGAATGACTAAAACAGGCTTAAATAAAAATCAGTTCAGCAAAAATATTTATTTGTTTGTTTGTTTGTTCATTCCAGAGCCCTGGAACTAGCAGTAAAGCACAAAACTCATGTGGACACGGTTCTTGCACACCGACAGAAGTTCCTAGAAGACTTCGGCAAAGAGGAAAGCAATAAGCGTTTCTTGCAGTACGCCGAAGGGGTAAGCACTTTAAGGATGTTTGCCTCGCTTCCAGACAATCACAACAAGCGTTTCTCGCAGTCCCCGAAGGGGTAAGCACTTTAAGGATGTTTGTCTCGCTTCCAGACAATCACACTGAAAGTTCTCCAGACCTTTCTGCACTGTCTCTGACATTTGTCAACGAAATTGACACTAGCTTGAAACGTCTACTCTCACTCGTTTCGATGTTTGTACTTAACAGACTGCCAGACAGCGGGCTATACTTCCTGGCAAGTGTTTTCGGTGTGGCTGAGGAAATGGTGTTGGTGTTTTTCAGGTGGAGGTGGACTGGGAGAAGATCCAGGCCAAGATTGAGATGGAGCTTGCCAAAGAGAGGGAGAGGGCCGCCACCACATCAGTCAGGAGCAGCGGAGTCTCCCGCCGTTGAGCCTTTGCTTTCTCACTCTCTCTCTTTCTCAATCACTCTCTCTCTCTCTTTCTCTCTCTCTCTCCCCCCTCCCTCTCTCTCTCGCTCTTTGTCCCTCTCTCTCTCTCTCTCTCTCTCTCTCTCTCCCCCTCCCTCTCTCTCTCGCTCTCTGTCCCTCTCTCTCTCTCTCTCTCTTTCTTTCTCTCTCCCCCTCCCTCTCTCTTTTTCTCTTTCTCTCTCTTTCTGTACTATCCAAAAACACTAAAGAGTACCACCAGGGCTCCTTCTTAGAGAATCCTAAAGATCCTGTATCCTGAAAAGCCCGTATTAAGGCAGTTATTTGTGCTCCTGGGATGGACCTTAGGCTACTGGATGGCACCGTACTTCTCCAAGGCCGACGACAACACTCTTCTTTCATTCTCTTGAGACCTCACATGCAGCGATGAAACCCAAACAGTAGTTGTTCACAGAACAGCAGCTCAGTGAGGCCGTGGCGGCTGCAGGCTCTGTCTCTCGTGGAGGCGACTCATTCCTATCT
Organism: Tenualosa ilisha; assembly: GCA_015244755.2. Classification (NCBI taxonomy): domain Eukaryota; kingdom Metazoa; phylum Chordata; class Actinopteri; order Clupeiformes; family Clupeidae; genus Tenualosa; species Tenualosa ilisha. The sequence goes on from PYXC01000815.1 coordinate 1,118,452, forward strand.
GTTTGAGAAGAAGAACCCTCCATAGGTGCAGCCAGCTCCATAGATAGAGTCAGAGATATTCCCACTAACCCGCAGTGGAACTGTAGCCTCTGATAATCCCACTCACTGCTCTTTATCAGTGGGCCTTCCTGAGACCATTCCAGCTTTAGGGCAGAGACACCCAGTAATGAGCGCGACGAACAGCACACTTGCACCCAGTTTACAGTAATCATTCCATGCTCAACTCCCTTTGTAAGCAACACAACCGCAAGTCCTCTTGGAAAAAATGCATTGTAGACCACCGCTAACACTAACAACACTAATTTTAGACCAACACTAAGGAATTGTAAACGAGTACAGTTGTGAGTTCCCAAGCGCAGTATACAAATTTCCTTTTCACTGCAAACCCCTCCTGATTTATTCCAGTTTGTTTATTTACATGAGGGATGTCCAAGTCATTTGATTCCCATGAAGGTACTGTTCTGATGTACCAATGTTTCTGGGACTTGAGAAAATACACCAGCTGTTTTTTTGTTAATTGTTTGTGGTTGTTTTGTAATGTCACCCTGTGGGCTACACCCAAAGCTCAATGTGTGTACATATTTTTCTATTATCCGTGTGTGTTGAATATTTATGCCTTCACATTTTATATAGAATTTTCTTTGTAAAATTAAAAAAAATGTGTTTAATAAAATATATGTGGAGTGTACACCACATTTTCCTTTGTGAAGAAATGTAGTGTTTTTGTGTGTGGGTGTGTGTGTGTGTGTGAGAGAGAGAGATGGGTAAAAGTGTGTATCATTTGTCCAGCAGAAGGGTGATTAAATATCAGCCCAGTTGGCACAGGTTTTGTGTTTACAAGAGACACTTGAAACAGATCACACCATCTCTAGTGTCATTCCTACCCAATACTGGACTACAACCACTCACTGTGGAACAGGATCCAGGAATGCCCACTGAATGTATAGTGATAACGTTAATCAGCAGCAGCACCTACAGGACAAGCCTAGCACACACAGTCCCTCCCTCCGTTTTGGTTATAGCTGTGTTATGTATGTGTTATAAAACTAATTATGGTTGTAGATCAGTACGTATATTTTGACAGACCACGCACTGCAGGTTATCACGTGCAAAAAACTGCGTAGTGGTCTGGCCTTCATATGCAGTCCCTGTATAAAGTCATAGAGTATAAGCGTGATATTCCCTCGTTCCTGTAACAGGAGACAAATGAAAAAGACTGCGATTGACAGTAAAGGCTGGCAAAGAAAACCTAATTTTTATGACTACACTACTCGTCTTAGAATGAGTTCTGACTTTAATGAAGCTTGATGGTGGCGCTGAACAGCAGGAAAGGGATCAGTTTGCGCTTCGCCGGCTCCTCCTGACACAAGATGCAAGATCAGCTGTAGGAGCGGTGTGGTTTTCACCAGCGGGGAAAAGTTCTCAAGATGGGCTTTTATTTTTGAACTGCAAAATGGTGAGGAAAGTGTAATTGTATCTCTATCCCCGTGGGGTACGGGTGATGCAAAAAGACAGTCATTCATAATAAGGCAGGTCTTCCTTGTGGTGGAGGTTATGCCCGTCTTGGCGCTGACCCTGTAAAAACTAGATTGATCGAGCGCCTTTTCACCGTAAAGGGTCCCTCTTGCCCCATCACCAAACTTACTTTTTCCCAACATTTATATATTTTCTGCCTATGCAGGCGCTTAGACAAGGTCATATGTAAGAAAATCTAAATGACAATGGTCACTACTTAATTGGAGTCTCCCCCCAGTCCAATCGCGCAGACTCATCAAAGGAAAACCATTTACAACATCTTCAACAAGATCAAAACATTTTAAATCTAAAGCAAGCCACTTGTTTACTTCAAAGCTATTTTAACCATTTAATACAGGAGAAGGAAAAAGACTTTTGAATTCATATCTTAGACAGGCTGCCTTCGGCTTTACTTTGCTCTCCTAATTGTCACTGGGGCCAGGTCTCCTGTACCGCATCACGACTGAAGAGAAGCCATTGTGTATTCTCGTCAGTGATGTTATAGTTCAGTGAACTACCCTCTGATTTTAGCTGTTCTCAGTCTGCCACGCTTCCTGCGTTTTAATTTCTAAAACAATGATGAACACATCTTAAAACATTTCCAGGTACATTTAACGATGTTGAACGACGGTTTATTGCTCTGAGGTGATGAAATGTTAACGTCAGATTAAATGTCAACACAAAGAGCAATGCACTACGGATTATATTCCCTGCTATGTGGAACATTTTGGACATAATGATTTTAAAGGTCAAATATTCCAGCATTCTTTTCTACCTATAATTGCACTTGTATGTCCAAACAAAATATCCGCAGAAATTAATAATCTTAAAATATTGGGCCACATTGCCGCATAGGCTATACAGAGTTGCGGGTGGTCCTTAGGGAACTCATAGCACCCCTTCGCGCCTCTCCCACATCTCTGTTCGAAATTCCTACTTGGCGTCTGGAGGATGCCAAAAGATTTTCATCAGAACGGTCTCTCTCCACCTCCTGCATTGTCTCCTCGTATGTCGGTAAATATTTCACCTCGTCGTACGCTGGTAACTGAAGGACCGGCGAGGTGAAATCCGTGATACACTGATCTGGAAAGCGGTCGAGGAGCGAGTCCTGTGACGCCGTGGTGTGCATGTTCAAAAGAGAGGGATCCTCGACTCCGCGCTCCTGTTGCCTCCGCGGTCTTGGGCAGATAATTCGCTGGATGAAATAACCCATTGCGAATAGCAGTAGGAAGATGAGGATGCCCGAGAGTTTCCGCGTAATCCAGCCAACGTTGTCGAAGAAGGTGTGCAGCGGCAGCTTGCAGCACTGGTCAGTCACGTTACCGCGCGAGCAGCATTGCTTGTCCTCTCCACATTGGAAGTTACCACAATTCCGAATTGCTTGACAGGTGTAAATGAGGCAAACGGTGAGGAAAGTCACGCACGTCCTGATGTCATGTTGCATAGGAAGCATGCTGGGCTTCTCAGTGGATGTTTCACCCCCTCTGTAACAGATATGCTTGCAGTTGCCTGTAATTGGCCACAGGTTTCAGTGGTAAATTCTACTATTTCTTGCGTAAAATTCCATTGGCAGTACAGCGGCAGGTATCACACTCGTGCCGGTGAGCGTGGCACGAAACAGACCTCTGACCGGTGGTCCATGCAGTAGCCCAGTGCGAACGGTGATCCCTCGACTCCCTCACTGGCACATCCTAGCCATTCTTACATCATTACAGGGAAAGAGCTTGGAAAGACCGCAGGAGAAATTTGACCAGACTCACTTTATCAATACTGGCACTCGACGCAGAAGGGCCAGAAATAAATGCAGACGTGAACTGCTCACAGTATTATTTGCAGAAGGTTTGCTGCTGTAAAAACGAGGTACCAGTTACTGTGTTGTGAAAAACATAAAACATCTGATCAATCGGTTCAATGAGTTTAAAAATAGAGTGAGATAACCACCTAATGAAAAATAAATGGGCCTTTTTACTGTGGCTTTCGATTGGCTCTAAGTGCGTCAGCAATCATATTACTTCCAGTGGACCCCAGAGAACCCAGACTACGTTGGCTATATGCGCAAACATGCATTCAACTTTGTGCTTGATATTGATATTGGCCGTCTGTATTTGACATCAATTTGTCGACTGCAATTTCATGGTAATTTTGACAGACACGGGGTGAGGACAAGATCATTCAGTTGAGTGGAAATTATTCTCGTCCCTCGTTCGGCCTGACATCAAGGACGTAGCCAGGCATGTCCATCGTTTGGTGCTACAAAACATTATTCGTTTCTGTTTGAGATATCCTAACATAATCTGTGCGTTTAACCAAGACCGGTGGTTTTAACGCTGATATGCATAGGTTACATTTTCAGCTATTATAGGCCTATACTCACATTTGGATTCAGTCAAGATCCAATCTATGGAGAAATTATGAAATAACAAGCCATAAACACCTTTTTTCAGCGTTTTCAGATAGGCGAATGTGGCTCCAAGCATTTTTTTTCCATCCGACAATAATTAAGCTGGAGGTTGACGACATTTTTGTTATTTTGCGATACATACATACATTTTTTACCAGCATGTTCCAAGAGACTTCTATTCTATTCTGCTCCACACCATTTGTGCCTTTGCCATTACGCCCACTTTCTTCTTAACATAGCCTATTTGAAAAGCTTGGATTTAGTCGATATTTGCTTAACATGAGCAAGGGTAATGCACAATATGCCCAATTCAATTACCGAGACATTATGCTGTAAAACACAGAGAAGGAAGACCAGTATACTGCGCTTAATTGGTTTCATTTATACAGTATCGTGTTCCTGACTGCAATATTTTCAATTATGGAAACATGATACTCGCAGGTTATGCTGTAATGACACACAAATAGATAGAATAATATGTCGTCTTGTTGGCTTTAGTCTTTTTGGTAAAAGGGGAAAGTTTTAATGTTTCACTTTAAAATGCATCTGTTTTAACACATTCTTTAGTTTCAATATTTTGTTTAATTTAATATTTTATTTCATGTTGTTTATTTTTAAAGCCAGTCTATGTAGGTTTATTTCATAAAAGTACTGTAATTTGGAGAGTTGACATTTCACCCAAAGAATGATACAAAGTAAAGTAAGGCTCTTTGGGTGATCAGATGGGTGCATATTTACAACAGAGCGCAGAGGGGGAGAGAGGGGAAAATTAGATAAATGGTCACTTTGTGGGGAGGGATGCATCACGGGCTCTCAACTGGTGCCATTTCAACTGCAGTAATGACTTGGAGTCCCTCAGGACCCATCCCATGCAATCAAAGTCTTAGGCTAGCGGTCTGCATGGCTCCCTCGCCGCTAATCCGGACGAGCCTCGTCTCTATGCTAACCGGGGAATGACTCAGCCCAAGCACGCCTCGCTCGCATGTGTCAGGTCTGGACATTGGCTAATCTGTGTGCTGGACGTCTGGGCAGGCTACATTGTCCCTCACTGAAACGAACTCCTCGGACAACGCTCCACATGGAACATAAAAGGAACTGAAAGACTCTATAGCTAAATAAGTTCTCCACCCATACAATGCCACATTGTATTGTGGATGTGTTGAGTGTTTTTTTTTCAATGATTTTTGATAGACACAGTTTGGCTATACTTTCACCATTGGCCAGTTTTAGTATCTGTCAATCATGGTTATCCCACAGAATGTATGTGGACTCAGTGGATTTGTTCTACGCTAAATGATCCGCTTTTCACCCGCAAAGACACCGTGTGCAACAGGTTTGGTCATGCCGAGGAACAGATGTTCGCACTCAAGATTCATTATGAAATGCTTCGGGCTATTTATGTCTTTTGAGAAAAAAACATGATTGCCCTACAGCCCACTGGGAATGATCCCTTGTGCGTGTGTGTGATGAAATGACTGTTACTAAGTGGAGCTTTACTGGAATGGTCAATGTCTTGGCTATCACATATGCACAGTTATTGAACTGAGCCACCCATGAGGGATGCATGCAGGACAGACCTGTCTGTCAGGCTCCAAGATCCTCTGCAATCTTCCTTGGTGCTTCAGACTCCACTATACTTCCTCGCTCATTTCTCTGATTCAGAACAGAATTTAGGAATATCAACAGTCTCGCATCAAAGGACACTTGCATTGTACTTGTATTTGTACATTAAGGCAACTGATTCCAAAGCAAACCTGGTCTGGTACCATGCCAGAATTGGGCCAAAGTTGGAACGTCCTGTGCTCAGGTGGCAGCTGACAGGGTAATGAAAAAGCAAAATGGGTATCTCTCTGTTTTGTTCTTTTGTTCTCCCTCTCCTCCCTCTTTCAACTTCTCTCTGTCCCACTCTCTGAGTGAATAAGTGAGTGAGTGAGTGCGTGAGTGCTCAGAGCTGGACCAGATAAGGAGGAGGCAGGTCACTGGTGTGGGAGGAGAGTCTGTAGGCATCACTGGAATCCCATGGGTTCACTGAGGCTTATAGAAAACAGGTTGTGCAGAGCCAAGCTTGGTAGAAAGTAAACCACACACACTTCAAAAAGCAAAGTACACACGCACACACACACACACAGAGTGTAATGATAAAATAAAAGTCTCCGTCTCTAGTTCTTTCACACCCCCGTACTTCCCCTCCTGTTGTGGCAGTGGAGGCCGGTGGACTCTGGTTGTGTCAAATGCTGCGGAGCTCAGCTGGTTTCTTGGCAAGAGGGTTGGTCAGCACTTTGATTTGCTTGGAGGGGAAGAGGGGATAAACTCTTCACTCCCCAGCTTTCTGCCTTCCTCAGCATAGCCAGTCATACATCCTGTGTGTAAGTGTCTGGTGTGTGTGTGTGTGTGTGTATGTGTGTGTGTGCTTATACACAAACCTTTACATTGAACTAAAAGGGTTGAGGTGGAGAGTCCTGAAGAGGTCAGGAGATTTAGAGAGCTAACCTGAGGTCGATCAGGTAGAACTTTGATCTGCAGTGAGACATGTACCTCCCAGTCTAACTTAGAATTATGAGGAAAACAAGCACCTCTAATAAGATAGAGAGAAGGCATGCAGGCACCTCACGGTACCAACACCTAAATACCAGTAATAACATGGAGAGAAACAAGCACTCAACAGAATAACTTTCAACATTAAGAGAAGCAAGTGCCTCACAGAAGTAACAGCACCTCATCTCTCATAAACCCATAAAGGTGCCAGATAGAACTGTAAAACTGCACTGTTGCTTCAGACTGAAGGAAGTGCTAAAGGTTTGCCATGACAGATTTGCAAAAAAAAATAGTCAAGTCAAGTCAAGTAGGTTTTTTATTGTCATTTCAGCCATATACACAGTACATAGTGAGAAGAGACAAAGTTTCGCCGGGAACAATTGGTGATACACGTAACTGTTAAAACACAGTATGGACAAGACAGATACGTAATAGTGCCTACATACACTACTGAGGGACTACACAGATTCACTCACCACTCACACACGCACTCACACACACAACTACACACACACGCATGCACACTCTTGTACACATACAGTATGTACATACAGTACAACACAGTTGTAAACAAACAGTACAACACAGTTGTAAACAATAGCTAGACAGGCTTTTAGCAGAGCACTGTGGCTAGAGGTGTGCTTTGTAAACAGAAGACTGTTCTACATAAATATAAATAATAGCAGCAAGGCTAGTGGTATGATTTGTAAACAAGACTATTCTACATAAATATAAGTAATAGCAACAAGGAAGTGCGGGGGGCATAAAGGTGCAGTGTGCTGTGACGCGCTGGTTTGCATCCTGAGTTACTAAGAAATTACAGTCCAGTTGCACTACAGGTTGTTCAGCAGTCTGACTGCCTGCGGGCAGTGATGCTGCGGAACGTTCTACCAGATGGTAGTGAGGTGAATAGTCCATGGGAGGGATGGGTAGTGTCTTTGGTAATGTTCTTGGCTTTCCGCAGACAGCGGGTGCTGTAGATGTCTGAGAGGGGGGGCAGAGAGACTCCAGTGATGTTTTCGGCTGTCCTCACAATCCGCTGCAGGGCCTTACATTCTGCAGCAGTGCAGTTGCCGAGCCATGCTGTGATGGCGCCGCTGAGGATGCTCTCAATCGTCCCTCTGTAGAAAGTTGTGAGAATGGAGGTTGGGAGATGGCCTTTACGCAGTCTTCTCAGAAAGTACAGACACTGCTGGGCTTTCTTTGTGATGTGTGTGGTGTTGAAAGTCCATGAGAGGTCGTCAGTTATGTGTATGCCCAGAAACTTTGTGCTCTGGACAATCTGTACTGGAAGGCTGATGCACAGTGGGATGTGTTTATGAAAAGTCCGTCTGAGGTCGATGACCAGTTCTTTTGTTTTGTCTACGTTGGAGGACAGGTTGTTGTTGGTGCACCAGTTGCTGAGCTGAGCCACCTGCTCTCTGTACGGGGCCTCGTTGCCGCCGCTGATCAAACCCACCATGGTAGTGTCATCAGCAAACTTGATGATGTGATTTGAGCTGTGTGTTGCCGCACAGTCATGGGTGAGGAGTGTGAACAGCAGCGGACTGAGCACGCAGCCTTGAGGTGCTTCTGTGTTCAATATGGTTGTGCTGGAAATCTTGCTCCCCATCCTGACTGCTTGTGGTCTGCTCACCAGGAAGTCTAGGATCCAGTTGCAGAGGGTTGTGTTCAGGCCGAGTTTACCTAATTTCGTTATCAGCTGCTGAGGGATGATGGGGTTGAATGCTGAGCTGAAGTCAATGAACAGCATCCTGACATATGTGTCCTTTCGGTCCAGATGAGAGAGAGCCAGGTGGATGGCAGTGTTGATGGCATCGTCTGTGGAGCGATTGGGGCGGTAGGCAAACTGCATTGGGTCCAGTGTGGCTGGTAGTTGTGACTTGATGTGTCTCATTACCAGCCTTTCGAAGCACTTCATGATGGTGGATGTCAGTGCAACTGGGTGGTAGTCGTTGAGGCAGGTCACTGTGGGTTTCCTCGGAATGAGGATGATGGTGGTGGTCTTGAAGCAGGTGGGAACGACGATGGTGGCCAGGGAGATGCTGAAGACATCTGTGAGGACGTTTGTCAGTTGGTCCGCACACTCCCTCAGCACACGGCCTGGTATGCCGTCCGGCCCAGCAGCTTTCCGTGGGTTGACTCTGAGTAGGGTCTTCCTGCAGTTCCTGTAGTTGGTAATAGCTTGAAGGCCCTGCCATAGGCGCTGTGATTCCTTAGTGTCTGCAAAGTGGTTGTGGATTATCTGAGCATAAGAGCGCTTTGCTGTTTTAATGGCCCGGGACAGCTCAGCTCTTGCTTTCCTCAGGGCTTCCTCCTCCCCAGCCCTGTAGGCAGCGTCCCTGGCTTTCAACAGCGCCCTCACCTCTGCAGTCATCCATGGTTTCTGATTGGGGCGTGTGGTGATGATTTTGGAGACAGACACATCCTCTGTGCACTTGCTGATGTAGCTGGTCACAGTTGAGGTGTATTCCTCCACAGCGGCGCTGCTAAAAATTTGGGGCCCTATGACAGAAAATTATTTTGGGCTCCCAAACATTGATTATAATATTAAAATGTTCTCTAGGGCCCCCTATCAGTGCCAGGCCCTTGGAATCATCCTAACTTTCCCCCCCCTGGCGGGGCCCCTGTTCCTCCAAATCAGTGGTGCCGTAGGTGTGGCTGCCTGTTTAAAAATGTCCCAGTCAGTGCGCTCAAAACAGTCCTGGGGGGCTACCATTGCCATTTAGACCAGGTCTTTGTTTCCCTCTGACTTGGTCTGATGCGTTTGGCCAGGGGCTGATATGCAGGAATTAGCATAACTGTGGAGTGGTCTGAGTGTCCTAGGTGGGGGAGGGGCTCAGCTCGGTAAGCACCTTTGATGTTGGTGTAAACACAGTCCAGTATGTTTTTCCCTCTTGTAGGAAAATCCACATTCTGATGGAATTTTGGTAGGACCTTCAACTTTTTGACCCCGGTGTGGCCGCTCTTGGATCTTTACAAATACCTGTATTTGTGACAGTGGATTCTACAATAAAACACACACACACACATGCATACACAAACACACACTACTAACATAATTCACATTAACATTTACAATTCACAGAATGGATAACGAAGGCTTATATAGCCTACATTGTATTAGTCTATATGTCATTTACATTCAGTGTCTGTGGCGGGTGTTAGCCTGTACTGTAATGTATGTGTGGCGTGTGTTAGCCTGTACTGTATGTGTGGCGTGCATTAGCCCTTTATTGTATGTGTAGCATATGTTAGCCTGTACCATATATGTAGCATGTGTAGCAACTGGCCATCACTTCAAGATTATTTTGTTGTGTAAAATTGTTGTCTCATATGGACGTCAAGCAATACACTGGGCAGGAATCAACCAACTTTCTATCCGGTACAGCACTGTCACACTAGCTTCTTGTTCTAGAGTACGCTTCTACTATGTCTGTATCTGCGCCATACTGTGAGATGATGTGATAAAAATGGTGTGTTCCCAGTGGATGCTTGTTTGGTGATAAATCTAAGGGTGGGAGAGCTGATCCCAGATCATGTCTCCAGGGATGTCTTTCTTCCCCTGCCGGCATCATGAACCCCTGCCATGTTTACTGTTTACAGTTAAGCACAGGAAAGGTCAGGGGTCACAGAGCATGCTCAGACTGACCAGGGTGACAAAGCTGCATCCCATTATATCCACACATACTCAGCACAGCATGCTTTGGCCTCTCCCATATATGTCCATGTCAAATGTTGTCTGCTGATGTCACATCCTGTCCCAGACAGGCGGGGAGGAGGTTATGGGAATGTTACAGGAAGTTCATCAAGGGGCTTTAATTGCCCGAGGCCCCGCTGTCTGTTTTTGATTCTCACCCACACACACCCCGGAGGGGAAACCCCCGCGCCTGTGGGAGCCTTTTACAAAGAAGGAGAAATTTATTCACTTCAGGGTTGATGCTGCTGTGTGTGTGTGTGTGTGTGTGTGTGTGCGTGTGTGTGTGCGTGCGTGTAGGAGAGAGAGAGAAAGCATGTTGGGTGTGTGTTTGTGTTTCTGTGGATACTGTAACTGCAGCAGGATGCGTAGGCAGACCGGGAGGTGGGTGCATCCCAGAGTGGCTCATGGTCAGGTCACACACACACATTCTGTCTCTCACACTCACACACACACACACACATGTTCTCCCCCACTCACACACACTCTCTTTTCCGCTCATACACATACGTACGTTCCCTTTCTCTCTCTCCCACTCACTCACACACACACACACACACACTCGCTCACACACAAACACATACACACACACACACACTTGTTTACACTCGCAAACACACCCAACACGCTCACACTTACACACACACCCAACATGCTTTCTCTCTCTCTCTCTCTCTCCTTCACACACACACACACACACACACACGCACAGACACACACACATACACACTCTCTCTTCTGACCACTTGTCTTGGTCATAGTAACAATGAAATAAACACATAGACCAAAACGCTAAGAGAAAGACTGTAAGAAGACTATATAGATTAATAGAGTTATCCTGCCTCTTACGGCAGGGAGAGCTACAGATTGAAGATTTAGGCCCCAAAAAGATGGTCTCTTAACCATCTAGGCACAAATGTTTGCTCAACCTAGCAGTGTAGAGTGTAGTAGTGGAGGGGCTTTCATACATCACAAGCCCCTTGGGAACTGTCTTCATTACACTGAAACACTCACCACTCTCTCCAGTATATGGAAGCCATCAGGCTGTGCATGGGTCATGAGACAGGAAATGTGTTAATATGTGAAAATGCAAAACAATTAAATCACATTTTCAGTGTCAGGAGAGAGAAAAAGAGAGGGATGAAGAGATGAACTGAGGGAGAGAGAGTGTGTGTGAGAGAGAGACTGTTTATAACATCCAGATCCCTCTTCCATATGACTGTGTAGGTGTTAGTACAACACAGAACAGGCCCATTGGAAAAATATAGGCCTACAGTATATCTGCAGTCTGGCCATTAAACCCTGTATTAGAAACAACTGTGGAAACACAGCCTGAGTAAAATCCTCTCACACCCCTTAATCTCAATGTCCACATCACACACACTCTTCAATTTCTGTCCATATCACACAGACACACACACACAAACACACACATACACACCTGTCTCTGTCCACATCACACACCCCTCACTGTCTGTCCATATCTCACACACTTACACCTCAATCTCTGTCCATATCATACACACACACACACACACACCTCAGTCTCTGTCCATATCACACACACCTGTTTCTGTCCACATCACACACTCCTCAGTCTCTGTCCATATCACACACACATGTACACATACACACACACAAACCCAATTAACAATGATCAGAAACAGCATATTAACATGAATGAATAATGAAAAAAATATTTGAATATTTATTTGAAAAATAAGCTAATTTTAAAGAAAGTTTAAACCTTTTACAAAATCAATAGAATCAATGCAGGATGTAAGCATCTGAAGCTATAAAAAGAGGATTAGTCTAATTATGCCTGCATGTGCCAAGTGTTCTCTGAATACAGACTTGTTTTCAGAGAATCCTGGTGGAGAGGCCTTCACCCCGTGTGCATTGCAGAGGATTGATCTCCGCCTCTCCATTCCGTGGGCTGGGCTGGGCCTGTACCCTGAGCTCTCCCAGAAGAGTCTTAGACAGATTTGATTTCTCTCTCTGGTCTTCCTTGCAGAGCTCTCTATCACGCTGTTTCATTGCCTACAGTAATCCTTGTTTGTGTGCATGTGTGTGTATGTGTGTGCCTTTACAACCATGACATCAGAAAAAATGCCAAAAATATATGCTGTACATACAGTATATATATAACAAAAGCAGAAAAAATGAAAAAATAAGCAGTTCTTATGTGTTCAGTTGTGAACTTTGAGTACTTGTTGTGGAATTGCTATAGACTATTTCTCATGTACTTCAATATAAACATCACACGGTAAGAAACATGGTCTATGACATGATGTGCTTTTGTTTTTGACAGAGGGGGGACAAGATTGCAGCCTGTTTCACACATCGCCACACAACAGTGTTCATGAATGAGTAGGCTGTGATCCTGTGCACATGATACTGCAATCTGGAAATATTTCAACCAGTTTGTCACTGGTAAGACTTAGTGACTTACTAAGTTACATGTCTAATTATACTTACCAATAACCACGAGTGTACTCATAAAATTTATGATAATAGATGTTATTCTGGGGTGGTGGTGGTGTAGCAGTTAAAGAACCTGGCTAGCATGCTAGTAGCCTGGAAATTATGGGTTCAAACTGTGCCCGTTGTGCCCTTGAGCAAGACACTTAACCCTCATTTGCTCTAGGGAGGACTGGCTCCGATGTAATTGATAGTTGGCAAATGTAAGTCGCTTTGGATAAAAGCGTCTGCTAAATGTATACATGTAAACGCATTATTCCATAAACTGGATCACAATCTTTCCTTCACTTCACTGGTGTAATTATCAGTATCATCATTGCCAGTATCAAGGCTAAAACATTGGTTGCTGGAAAGCTGCAAGATGTAGCCTACCACACAGCTCAACAGTGCAGTATTTTTTGGTTTATGAAGGCCTGGCAAAACATGATGAAGAAGCGCAATGCAAATCATCTGGTAAACCAACCAGTTACAAGTAGAAAATGGGAATTCTCAGGCAACACATTGCTTTTCTCAGTACAGAAATTAGGCCTGCACTGGGTCAAGTTCAAGAGTAGGCCTACATCAAAATTGCAACCATATCTGTTTTTTTTGTAATAGCTTGCTTTTTTATCAGTAGGATATGTATTGGTATATTTTGGCAGGGGTGAAAGTATGCCGGTGTGGTCCGGTACTCTGCACCGCTAAAACATTCAGAGATGGTGCTGGTATCGTCAAGAAAAATCTGATCTACCATCTGGGCGTACTGAACGTGAGACCACTTTAAGACTCCAATGTCTAAATGCTTTTTCTCTCGCTTTTTTTTGTCTATGCTTTTTGGTTATGCTTTTGGCGGACAAGTGCATGGACATTCATAATTGTCTCTGCTAAATTGCTCGCAGAGTTCTCAACATACATCTAACATCTGCACATCACATTAAACGGCGCGATCTAAGATTCCCAAAGGTGTTAGTCACTAGTTTGAATTTAAACTTTTTAATCATATTTACATTCTGCAGCCCTGCGTCCATTTTTTTGGCAGTGCAACGGCTCTCCACCTCTTTGCACATTACTGACTATATCCTATTAGAACAAGCACATAAGCACGAGAACATAACAGATTTTGTGGTATAAAGCACCCATACAATTAGCCATTTCTAAGTTATCAAATGTATAAATCACAGGAGATTTCTGCAGCCCCCAATGCATGACACTAGAAACGCCACATTTGGGCTAATTCTTACTAAGTGCACTGATAGATATTAGCAAAAAGGAACGTGATCATGATCAATAGTCCTATTTTCTGGAGTGTTGAAAGGTAGTGGGTATTCAAAGAAAGCATGTAGTGGGAATGGTTCAGATAAAAGGCCTTAATGAGTGCTCTACAACTAATAGTATAAATTTATGTATGATCAACAGTTTTTGGCTACGTCCTATACGCGCTATGTTCACACTTCTACCTATTCAGTAGTACCAATAAGAATATGAAACTACTTACATCCCTTATTTCTGAAGTAGACTTGTGGTTAAGCAGTCAGATGATTAATGGTGTTTCAAAGCCACATCACACCAGTCAAGCCATTGTTAACTAATGCTGACTAATTATGAAATGCTGAATGACACCTGTGCTCAGTGACATGTTTCTGTTCCTGTCAGTAAGTGAGTTCTGCGCAGCACGGAGTCTGGATGCTGCTGAGAAAAACGTCCACTGTCTGTCATACAAGCCGTATGATGACATCGTGTGGTCAAGAGAGTGAACCGCCGTGCAGGGCAGAGACTTCCGCGGAATGTCTGTGTCCCGCCCATCCTATCTAGACAACTCCTCTCTACATCACTCTCTACAAAAAACCCATTATATCCAATTTCTGAAGCACATTGGAGACTAGCCTTGTAGCATATCCAGGGTCGTTTTTAAATGATTATTCGTCATATGTGTAAAGTTTACAAATTAGCCCTTGTTCTAGATCTTAAGCCTAGTTGCCAAACAGTTTATTACTACAGTATAGCTGTATGGCTGTATGTGTAACAGTATGGCTAGTAAAGTTACTACGGTGGAACAATGAGCAAAAGTGGGAGTAACAGACCTGAATGGGACAGCAAAAAACGCGGTCAAATCAAAGGAAACTCATTGGACGAGCGTAAAAGGCGGGATATCTGACTGTTCTAAACGTCGCTTCCTTGAACGCACTGTGCGCTGATCTGTACATCATGTAGATGGGAACCAGTGCATTGCCTAAAGCATGACATGGTACCGCACTGTGGTGGCAGGTCTGTGAACGTGATTCGTGTTTGCACAGACGGAAAATTTAAAAGCGAAGTGTTTATCCCATTGTTAATGACATGTTGGTGATTTTTGTTCTTATAGGCTACATATAGGCTGTCTGTTTAAATCATCCGGGCTCATTAAATACATGCAAGAGAGGGCATTAGATTTGACGGATTTCAATTGTTGTGACTTTTCTGTGATGCATGCCGACTGGTAATCCCCCGGCTGTAACACGATACAATGGATGACTCAACAGTGTCTCCTCCGTGCCAGCATTGTTTTTAGCTGCAGGTGCAATACGCGAGAGTTTTTGTTGATGTGAGGAGGGGCATCTTTGTGAAGCTCATCACGAAAACAAGGTGTATCGGATATACCACCCGAGCTGTTGCCTTGAGAGGCAAATAAACAGTTCGGCCTGCGGATCATGGTGGCAGAGATGTTGAGTTTTGGAGACAACAAACATCTGGAGGAAGGGTAGGCATGCACTAAACAACCTTGCTGGATTAATGATGATTTTAAGAGATCGGGTGTGGGTTTCACAAAGGTTTTCTCTACGGTTTTATACGGATAATCTGAGCAGTCGGATTTCACATATTAACGATGGACATATTAGGTTACTGCCAATATTTCGTGTAAAGGGAAATGTTTACACCACAAAAGGAGACATTTGCTGGAGATGTTAGTTGTAACCCCGAGTTTTTATGAAAAAACGAATAAAATTGCAAATGGTCGAATGCACTTTTCTGTTGATGTAAAGTCAGTCTGGCTTTCGATGTGAAGAACAAGGTGATGTGAAGACATAGTCTCATTACTCAGCTTTACCCTGATCCACCTTTATTCCCATGCGATAAGCATCTGTGCATAATTCCACACTAACTAGACACTGGTTGTAATGTTTTGTTACAAAACCTGCAATGTAGCCGAGTTGTAACATTGTACAAACGTTGCATTCTTCTCGGATAAAACATATCAACGCCACGTGCTGCGCAGTGGCGCTTTGTTATTTTCCGAGCCTGTGTTGTTTGCATTCTAGCTTGTATCCGTTTATTGTTATGATGTCGTTGTAAAATACCGAAACAAAGTAAAAGGAGTCCGCTAAAAGTATGTTTTTATAGATTTTAAGATGTGTAAAAGATACGTATATCAACAATCAGTTTCCTTCGAGGTTTTGTTTTAGTTCAAATGTAGGTCATGCAGTTAAGCCAAGTTGCTTTGCAGCGCGGTTGTAGACCTTTATGCATGGCCACTTTCACTTTAGGCTACTTAAACTACATATTTGCTTCAAGGGCGCATTTGAATTCTCATCACATAACCATGTACGAAAGATGTATTGACGAAGTGTCTGGTACTTAAATGTAAAGTAAAATAAAAAAAAAAGTGATGTGGTGCAGTGAAGGATATGAGCTGTGGTTTGAGAACTGACTGGGCTTTGTCGTGAGAACGCCTAAACCCACAATCGAACATTTGAATGCACCCTTCTCTGCAGTTCTCATTTTCTTCTCAGTGTAATGTGACATTGACATGTGACAGTGGAGCCTACTGTGCATTAACTGACATGCTGGTGAATAGGCTAGCACTTTCCCTAGTGAATCGCACTATTGAGAGGAGCAAGATGTTGATTCAATAATTACATAGTTATAGGCCTATCTTACCAATCATAATTACATAATTCTAATACACCTGAGTTTCAGACATATGTTGTTTTTGTGCTTGCTGTAAAGATACTGTTAACTATTCTAATTGCATTGTTGTGTCGAAGTACAACACAGTTTCACAGAGCATGACACACATCTGTGATCTTGTAAACTATTAACAGTATTAACAGTAGGCCTATTATCACACCACTACAACAACAGGTCGTATTGGGAATAGATAAGGAGTGTGACTGTAAAAGTCATTGTATTGGTAACTCAACAGCACTCTCAAACAGCCAAACTCAGTGAACCCTGTGCAGAGAGCAATGAAACTGAGATGAAGCACAAGTAGGTTGTAGCCAAACATGCACATGACAACTCTATACCAAAGTAATTTGAAGGGCTTACGGTCATTTAAAGGCCTGATAAACACACCCGTTGCTTCCACCTGTGTAATTAAAGCCCTAGAAATGATAGTCATAGTCATAGTAGTCACAGTAGCTTTGTTTGTCAGTGTCTTCACATGTACAAGACATACAAAGGAATCTGAAATTTCGTTCCCCACTCCCCTTGTGGTGGGGAGAGCAAGAGGTCGCTGCATCAGGAGCAGGAACATTCTTCTGTCCTTATTAGTATGCGTGTGTCAAAAGAAAATATAATTTGTATTCTTAAACAGTTAAAAGACAGTAACAAAGTAACTGACCGCAATGTAGCCGAAATGGAATAAGACACTCATGGCTGTCAGAAATGGAATAAGACACTCATGGCTGTCAGAAAGCTTTGTGGCCTGAGGATATCATGAGGAGTGAGAGAAATATTTCATTCATCACGTAAAAAGCAACATACCACAAAACTAAATAAATATCTCAAGGCCAACAGCTGAGGCAGAAGCCATTGTCCTCGGAAGATCCCATGAAGTGAGAAGAAAATTATTCTATCAACAAACTGACAGGTTTTGCTAAATTCTTCAGCGTGCCTGCCATACACCTTTAAAAACTGTGCTTGTTTTCACATTCAAAGGGAGATCAACAACAAATATTAGCTTGATGTCTTGGTTTGGTTACTACACCCAGTTATATTTGTTCTGTTAGCCATTCATTTCATTATTGCTAGAGGCATACTTATAACTCTTGTACAGTATTGCTTTTGCTTCAGCTAATTTCATAACCGACAGCTTTCAGTCTGAACACCCATAGAGGGATTGGTAATTACAGCATTCCTCCTCAAACTTGTCCTGGGAAAGCTAATTGGTTTCAGCTGAAGAATGGTGTTGGCTTTAGCACCAAACCCCTAATTCCTCAGAGACGCTACATGGTACTAGCTAGCCTTTCCCCTGCAGTATGCAGTAGTAAGCAACAGTATGCACCAGTAAGCATTATCCCTGGCCTCTGTACACATAGCTTATTGCCTCCTACAGGAATAGCCTGTTATGCACTAGGTCTATTGCTATCAAACTTTGTAGAATGCTCCGCTGTAGTCTTTGACAGCTATTACTAACACCCATAGTAACTCCTCAGTCTTCTTGGCCATGTATGTGTTACACCTGTGTCACAGGCGTAATAAACAATGTATGAGTCTGCGGTGGTGTATCTTCTGGTTTCCTGCTTGTCAGGTAAGGTTATTTAGCCTCCATTGTTTATGCCAGTGGAGCTTTCCAGCCTGCGCCATTTCACTGCAGCTTGAGGTAAGACAGACACTTCATTTGTCCTGATGGAAATGTAGGCAAAACAGTTAGACCTTTAGATTTAGGCAAAGCATTTTATGAAGGTTTTTTTTGCACAACCTCATACAGTCAGTGTGTTTTCTTGTATTGGTATATAGAGCTGCATGGCAAGTATGCTCTCCTCCTGAGAGTGCTGGGGATGTAGTGGTCAAGATGCAGAGACAGACTGCACTCCGCCAGATCATTTAAAGGCCCACCAGGCAACGTTTTAGGTTAATTTAACAGCTTCGTTCATAGTCACTTTGACGCTTAAATGGCTCATTAGGGGGTGAATGAAGGCTTTCTCGGCCATGTCTAGTGTAGATTCCACTGTGCATCACACTTGCAGGGTCTTAAACGCGAGGTAGTGTTCTAGAAAGTGAAACTAAATGAGGCGTGCTTAACACCTTGTCAGTCAACATAATGCTATGAGAGTCATCATTGCTGGTTCCTGTTCTTTGGTTGGCAAACAAATCCACATGGATTGGTGAAAATGTACAATGTTGTTGTACATCGGTGCCTGTAGGCACTGGAGGTAACCAGTCGCAGGCTTGCCTGGTACTGCTTTCAATGTTTCTATTCTCCTCCAAGCAGGCTTGTGTTGTTTTTTCCATCACCCTAAGCATTGTATTTTCTCATAAAACATAAAGGAGAGACTGATGCGTGCTGAGACCTGTCATGACCTACTTGTGTACCAAGTCGAGCGAGTTTTTCTTGTGAATTTCACCTCTCTCTGTCTGCTCTACAGCCTCACGTGCCAATCTGGAGAGTGGGGGTGTGGATGCATGCATGTTTTGAGTTGTTTTTGTTTTCATACAATCTGGTCTGGTCTGAACATGTGCATTTATGCATTGCACCTTTTTTTCTTTTTTACTTCCCAAAGTCAAGTCAAAGTCAAAGCGTTTACTGGCATATGGGCAATTGAAAACCAGTTTTCCTGCCCAATGAAATTCTTGTCATTGTAATGACCTCTACATGTCTTTAATAAATAACATCTAAATAGTTAAATAAATACAAAAATATACATAATTGTAAGTCCTTTTGTTCAGAGTCAGATGGATTCTGCTGAAAGTCTAACATATTGTTCATCAAAGTCTCTCAGTATTCATAGAAAGTGCAAAAGTGAGAAAGGCAAACTAGCTTTGTTTGATGACATCATGGCTGCGTTTTTGCCTGGTCAGACAGCACAGACCCTGTGAATATGGGTCAGAGCGAAGAAAGAGAGGATGTTGGGGTAGGCGCTGATAAGAGTGGCTGGCAGCTGCCTTCCCTTCCTGTTTTGGGCGCAGAATGCCTACCAATAGGGCATAGAGATAGAGGACGTGTGAGGTACAGGAAAGCAAGCACACTTGCAGTGGCGTGTGTGTGTGTGTGTCTGTGTGTGCACATGTGCGTACTACATGTGTGAGAGGTTGTAACTCTTTCCTCAAGAGGTTTTGCTATTTGCTAGGCCGTTACTGTAAACAAGACGTTTTTTAATTGTTTGGATGGTTGAAAGAGTAATGCAAGAGTTTCAAAGAAATAAGTAGATAGCAAGCAGACAGTGGTTATCAAATACTGTGGAAGTCAGAGTATCAACAATTACGCAGATCTAGACATTTTCATAAACAAATATCTTTTTTTATTGCGTTTACACATGTCCAGTGGAATCCACAGAATCCAGCATTTTGAAAAATCTCCACTTTGGAGGTTGTTTCAAAAAATATCCGTTTGAGGTGGCTAAAACTCTGTTTACCTGTAAACGGAAGGCCCAAACAGATATAAAAATATCAGTATAGAAAAATATCTACATACGTGTAAATAGGGCCTTAGTATGTTTGAAACTGAGTGCAGTTGACTCTAAACCTAGCCTGGTTCTCACACATACTGACCTGCTATGCAGCTTAGTCTGGCTTTCCTGTCATCTCCCACTTCCCAGGCAGAATCAACAGATGTAGATGAAAATGCCTCTATATGCAGTGGACATTGGAATCAGACTAATGATTCTGATGATGTTTGCAGACATGAGACAGTGGGGTTTGTCATAATTTGAAACAAAACACATGTTAAGCCTGTCTGCCTCCATCAGCCTCCGTTTTTTGATTGGTTCCTTATGTCAGGTAAATAGGCCAATCTTAGCTACATAGCATCAGTGTGTGTGAGAACCAGACTATCTTAAAGCATGTGTAGGATGTGTGTATAAATACATAATATTATGGGGGCTCAATTCTGGCACCATAGTGTGGACTCTGTCCTTGTGCTCTGCCCATAGTGTCTGCTCTAAGGCCAGCAGGTTTAAATACTACCTGTTGTGCATGTCACAGGCCTGTTCCTTATTGAAAAAACAATGAAAGTAAAAAACTATGAAAGTAGAACAGCTCGGACCTTGTGGCCAAACTGTACAAGAGACACAAACTGAATGTGCAACTGAATGTGATGCAACTTCTACAAGTGAGAGAGAAAGAGAGAGAGTGAGAGAAAGAGAGAGGAAATGGTTGGAGACTGCAGGCCAGCACAAAGGCTCCATGTCTCTCTGTGTTTGCCAAGAGATTGCCTGTGTTGCTGATCTCCAGTGAGAGAGCTACAGTGTAAACTACACTTCAAAACTAGCAGAGACCCAAGTTCATCTCAAGGTTAAGGTGACTGTCTTGTGGCCTGTCTACTTCATGTGTTTGCTAACGGCCGTTCATGTGTTTGCTAATGGCCATAATGTCTAAACGAAAAGAGTTGTAGGGGTTGATTATTGACAGCTTGTGTAAGTTGATGTAAGCTACATGGAAGTCATTAGATTTCAAGCAGGAAATTAAATTAAATTAAAGATTCAGTTTTAGTTTCAGATCTTAAAACACCAAGTCTGACCCGAGGCTAATGGAAATCTGAGTGCAACAGATAGATAGATAGATAGATAGATAGATAGATACTTTATTTATCCTGAAGGAAAATTTAGGTCCATCTGTCTATTCAGCTGGCACGTTCTGACAATATGTGTTTGTGTACTGAACCTATACTCCCAATGTGGCATGGCACCTTAAAGGAGAAATCTGGTGTGAATCAATCCATAGGCCAGACTTTCAGTTTCATTTTCCCATGCCCCATTGAGTTAACTTTAGCATTTGCTATTTGACCTTTGTTGTATCAAATTTTCTTGTCCTTTTTCCTGCAGACAGCACTCGGTGACCACACAAACAACAGGCCCTGAGTGCTTACCAAACCCTCAGCTTGGAATTCAATTCCATGCAATTATCAAGCATTGCCTTTTTGTTACTCGGTAACATATAGTACAGGAGAAATCTGGTGTGAATCAATCCATAGCCCTGTGGAAAAAGAATGAGAAAACTTGGTACAATGTAGATTGAATGGTGAACAAGCAGCGAACACTAACTAAATGGGGCATAGAAACTCACTCATTTTCCTATGCCCCTGTGAGGGGGGCGTGCGGTCACCCTGTGTACGGGCGAGGCAAAACTGGATAGTTGAGGGTAAGCAGACGCAGACAGATGTTCCCAAGAAAAAACTGCTTTGTTTATTCCAACAATGCAGCTAGCAATAGCGAATGGCAAACAGTATATGGCGACAAGCCTCACGCTGCCCAAAGGCAGAATGAGGGCCCTCTTTATAGGGCTGCCGGTACCCCTAGATTGGACGCTACCATTCTTAAAACAGGTAACCCTTTAAACAAAGAGTTTACAACCTCGCTAGCCCATCAAAAAGACTCTAAACATAATCATAATAACCCACCACCAACCTAATGTCATACCACCACCTCAAAACGAAATAAACATTTACATTACAAAATACCACACACATTACCCCCCCCCCCCACCATGCACAATGCCCACTACCGCAGCTCCGAGCCCAGGTGTAAAACCACTGCTCCCACAGCGGGCGCGCTTCCGCGAAGGGCAGTGGAGCCGAAGCAGATCGGTAAGTATAGCATGTTGTGCTTGAGTTTGTGTTTGAGGCTAGGCAGGGTTTTAATGGAGGAATATGGCGTGAATGTGAGACACAGTAGTTGGTACCTCATTACGTGTCCGGGCTGGTGAAAATGCAGTTTGTGGCAGGAGGGAGAAGTGTGTAATGAGTGTGTTTGTGACCGGAGTGCGTTGTCAATGGCGTCGGCCAAACCCCACAAACATTTCCCCACAATCACCCACACAGTTGATAAAACAGTCCCCCACTCCCAATGCTTTGCCCCCGTTCACCAAATACATTGTCCACAAACCCTGGGGCAGTTTGTGCATGTGTGTGTGAGTGAGTCGCGAATTTCTCTCTCTCGCTCTCCTACTCGCGCGCCTGCCACGAGCAAACGCTACTCAGGTAAACGAGTTCTCCAGCGTCACGGTGAGAAGGGGGAAGAATCACCTTCTCACAGCCCCATTCAGTTGGTGTTACCTGCCGGTTCGCTATTCGGTCTAATTTTCTGGTCCTTTTTCCTACAGACAGCACTCTGTGACCTGTTGATTGATTCACACTGGATTTCTCCTTGAGGGTGTGCTCATATTTATACTGAGCATCCTGAAAGTTTAGGTGGACTTTTGTAAGAACCAATGCTCTTCATCTGACAGCTGATCTGCCAAGCAGATGATGTCTTAGATACGTACTGTATGTCCTTCTTTGTTCCTCGTATTGTTCAGGTTACTTTGGGTACATATGATATATGATGTGTGATGTGTGACAGGATATATCATGTTTTTCAGTCATCATTTTGTAGGTAAATCAGTGGCATCTGTTAAATCAGCTTCTGTCTCTTGTGTGTTTATTGTCTTCCAGAGATGGAAAGGTGCTTCCTCCTGAGCAGAAAGGTGAGTCTCTCCCCAGGTCGGTCTTCAAAGCAAACACCACACATACTGGATAACACTTCCAGAGAAACTCTATGGACTTGTCGGTGCTGGCCAGTACTGGCATTAGGTCGCCACTAGAGGTCACTATTGTGTTTTTCAGTTATTGAGTTTTGACAGAGGAACTGCAATACATGTGCGTGGTTGTGGACACCCCCTTGTGTCTGTTTGACTGTGCAACAGCTGCTAATTTTCAAATCTCCTTCTGGTTGCATACTTGTCAACAATGCCAATAATTGATGGTGTTGTGAGATACAGATGTGCATGAGTCTTGTGATACTATGAATGTAGTACACTCGTCTACTGCACTTATGTGTAAATAACCCAGGCCAGGATAGTTTGTTTGTTTATGTAATCTCAATGAAACAATTATTTTTATTTATGTTATTTTGTAATTATTATTTTGTTGTGGAACATATTAAAAAGACCCCTAAGATGAGAAATGTGCACACTTGTTTATCCTGTAGTCCAGAGTGGTGTTATTAGACTGGAGCTGGGTCCACATGCTCATTTTTACTTTCTGTTTGCTCTGTTTGTGTGTGAGCAATCCAGAGTACCCATAGCAATCTTGTAGAACAGTTGTGGAATTTCACACCGAGGACCTTTGATTCGTTTATTTTCATTTTTCATTTTGAGAGATTTACTTTCCTCTCAACCCCCCTTTCTCTCAATCCATCTTCCTCTCTCTCAGGACTCTGGACTTTCCTTGTTGTTTCCTCGGAAAAGTACCCCACAAATACCCCCCCGCCCTGCACATAAATAGCCCATCTTCTGTGCTACTGGGCCACCAAGTGCCTTTCATTAAGTGACTTTTGCAGTCTTGTATATCTGCCATCTTTGTGTCATCTTGTAGTAGGCTACCATGGAACACTTTGGTTGTTTGTTCTCAGGACTTTTATACATTGAGTAAGGTGAAAAAAAATGAATCATTTGTGATGCTCTGCGGTGCTTAAAAAGACATTCCACAGAACTTGACCTCGGCTGGCTAATCCCACTAGCATTTACACACCGCTGTGCAGTAAAGCTGCAGTGGTTTTGACCCAACACACAACACTAGCTGGTGTCCCATGAGCTCACAGAGTGAGGATGTGGTGATGAGGTGTTGTGGTCACGTTCTAGTGCTGGTTATTAATGTGCAGATCTCTCATTAACATGCATGTGGATGTGCTAATGGATGGCGTAGTAGGCTAGGCTAGGCTAGGCTAGTTTATTTATGTAGTGCATTTCATACAAGAGAATAAAAGAACAGTAAATGTACTATGAGACAGGAGATATTGCCTTGCTCATGGACCAGTGTCTCAACATACCCTCCTCCTGAAGATTTAGCATATAGTTGAATTAATATTATTATTATTATTATTATTATCTGTATATAATGTATGAAGGGGTAGAGTTAATGTATCAGAACTATAATGCAACAGCCTGTGACAGTCAGAACACGCTTTCATTACTTAGACATTGATGCCAGGGAGGGCCAGTGAGTCCTCAAAACAAAACTTGGACTTAGATTTGAAAGGTTATGTGAGAGTGGGTTTTTCCACTAACAACAGGAAAGAGTTGCCTAAAGGTAAATATGAGTGTGTGTGATTTGACATCAGACTGGACCTCACTAACTCCTCTTCTTTCCTTGTTTGTTTTGACAGATTCACCTCCAGACTCCGAGAACAGTGCGTCAGGTATGGATAGCCAACATGACTTTCACCAAGGATGTGGTTTCATTACTCAAGTACAAATATTCTGCCAACAATCAATAACATTAATATGAATAACTTTAAAATGTTGAAAGTGTTGTTTAGACGTCAGGAAACAGCAGGTAGTGTGTGTGTGTGGGGGGGTGGGGGTGTGTGTGTGTGTGTGTGTGTGTGGGAGGGGGGATATGTTATATGAACATAAAGTGTTATTTTTATTCCTGTCTAAGATGACACTGAGGAGTCAACTCAGGGAAGCTCGTCAGAAGATGAGGAAGAGGAGGAGGAGGAGGAGGAGGAGGGAAATGAAGAGGGCCACACAAGTAAGCTATGAAATCATGGTACCTTGTTAGGACCATTTTGTTGTCCAGACGACAACTGTCGCTCAATAACAATTGACTCTTTTCAACAGTTGTCGCTGAGTTCTTTATTTAAAGGGATACGCCACCATTTGGGAAAATGCACTCCTTTTCCACCTCCCCGACAATTGAGTTTTACCTTTCTTCAGTTCATTCAGCCGTTCTCTGAGTCAGACACTAGCACTTTTAGCTCCAGCCTAGCATAGAGCATTGAATCAGATTAGACCATTAGCATCTCACCCATTAGCGTCTTGTTCAAAAGTGACTAAGAATTCTGATATTTTTCCTAATTAAAACTGTAGTTGCACAGTGTAGACCAAGACCAATGGGAAATGAAACGTGGTGATTTTTTAGACTGATATGACATGGAACTATACTCTCAGTCCGGAGTCATAATCAAGTACATTTGCTACCACATCTGAAAATAGTTCCTCCATTTGTCCAAGACAGTTAGTGCAAGCCACTGATCTCATGGTAGGATGCAAAGTTCCTTGATTATTACACCAGAAACTGGAGAAAGGTAAAACTCAATTGTTCTTGATGGGAGGTGGAAATTGATTATATTTCCCCAAATGGTGGCGTTTCCCTTTAAGTTGATG
Source organism: Tenualosa ilisha (assembly GCA_015244755.2). Lineage (NCBI taxonomy): Eukaryota > Metazoa > Chordata > Actinopteri > Clupeiformes > Clupeidae > Tenualosa > Tenualosa ilisha. Next base: position 1,144,122 of record PYXC01000815.1, read on the forward strand.
ACTGTTGAATGGAACATTGCATAGATTCTATAACAACTTGTTGTGTAGCAACTGATTACAGCACCCATACCATAGATACATACTGATAGTAAGGACTGTATTTAAGTTCTATGTATCTCCATTGACCTTTCTGAATGAAAGGAAAAGCCACAAATATTAAAAAAGAACAACCTACACTTACACTAGCCTGGTAATAAAACCAAACCCTTGTTCTACACTTTTGTCTCGTACAGAAGGTCTGGACATTAAGTAGTGAGATTCAATTGCTTGCTTGAGGTGTTTAAGTTTAAATAGATTGAATCAGCCCCTGACTGATAGTTTGCCATGACTGAGCTCTGCATTCACAATGCCTCCCTTGTTCGCTGATTGGACAGGTTAAAATGCCTTCAGAGACAACAAGCTCAATGGGATCAAATCCAGACCAGCACTGTAGGGCGATGATAATCAAGCGGAAGTGCTAGGAAGGCAAAGCCAGGCAAATGCTACACCTGACTCTGATATTCTAATGAAGCTGAAGGCTCTGTCCTCCTTTTCTTTTGATTTTTTGCTGTCGCTGAAGGCTCTCTGTCCTCCACTCCTTTTCTTTTGCAGCTGCGGACAGTGATGAGGGTGCCACTGATGGTCGAAGCCACGGTAAGCAGAGACACAGCTGGACGACGGCATGGCCTAAACACGTCAAAGGTTTCAAAGTACAGGATTAACTGTGTGTGTAGCGTGCTCTCCACCATAGCATAATACATTTCTGTCGTTTTCCCAGAGGAGTCCTCGGGCCCAGAGGCAGCAGAAGAAGAAAACTGTAAGAATTATTGAAATTATTGAAAAAATCATACATCAGTACCAAAATCTGTTTTACTAAAATGTATACAAAGAAAGTGTTGATAGAAGCATCTCTCGTTAAAATGCATTTCTTCTGTTCTCAGGTGTTAACGGAAAGCTGTGCTGTGAAAAATGCAAGGCCATTCGAGTAAGGTTTTATACAGTACTAATCTGTGGTGGTTTTATACAGTGTTAATCTGTGGTGGTTTTATACAGTGTTAATCTCTGAGGGTTTTATACAGTACTAATTTCAGTCTAAATAGTGTATAATGCAGCTCATTGAAAAAGGAAGTATAAGCAAGAAAGACCATGTATCGAGAGATGGTGCAGGATTATGCATCTAATGGTATCAGTTGTAGTCAAAAAGTGGGACAACTTGACCTCAGAGATGTACAGATAGTCAGCATATGATTAGGCTGTGTGGTGTATTCTAAAGGCCATATGATTAGGCTGTATGGTGTATTCTAAAGGCCATATGATTAGGCTGTGTGGTGTATTCTAGAGGCCATATGATTAGGCTGTGTGGTGTATTCTAAAGGCCATATGATTAGGCTGTGTGGTGTATTCTAGAGGCCATATGATTAGGCTGTGTGGTGTATTCTAGAGGCCATATGATTAGGCTGTGTGGTGTATTCTAGAGGCCATATGATTAGGCTGTGTGGTGTATTCTAGAGGCCATATGATTAGGCTGTGTGGTGTATTCTAAAGGCCATATGATTAGGCTATGTGGTGTATTCTAAAGGCCATATGATTAGGCTGTGTGGTGTATTCTAAAGGCCATATGATTAGGCTGTGTGGTGTATTCTAAAGGCTATATGATTAGGCTGTGTGGTGTATTCTAAAGGCTATATTCTTTGTGTTTCTAGAATCATGACTATGAACTTGTTTCACCCCGGAAAATGTCCAGAGGTCGACTCCAGTGCGTGAGACTTTCCTTTGCCTGTCTGTCTTACTTTTCCACCTGTCTGTGTGTCTCTCAGTCTTACCTTTCCACCTGTCTCTGTGCCACTCTGTACAGATCATTAGACTGAACACACGTACAGTTGCAGACATACAGTACAGTGGCCATGCTTCTCCCAGTCTCTGAGAAAGCGCTGTACTGTGTGGATGTACAGTGTGCAGTGAGAAGTGCACCTGACTGAGTGTGTTTGTGGTTTTCTGCTAACTCTGTGTTTTTGTGACACCATGGCAGGCTGAGTGTGCCATGTGAGGGGACGTACGAGTGCTCGGTGACGGGCCTGGTATTCGAGGTCTCCCAGCGGGTCCAGGTGAAGTACCGCGTCCTCTCCTGGAGCAAGTTTGGCTCGTTTCTCAGGGACTCGTGGAAGTTTGCCGGGCCCATCTTTGATGTGGACTGCGACCCGACCATCCTCAAGTCTATCCAGTTCCCACACTCCCTGTGTCTAGCAGGTACGAGTGAGACAATAGGACAGCGCCCCCTAGCTGTGCAGTCTACATTTTAAAGTTTCAGTCCATAAAACGACTATTCCCTATCACTTTTGTTTGCTGTTTTTACTCATGTATGTTCCTATCTGACACTCTTTCATATCTCTTTTTCCTTCATATTCATCCATCACCCTTTTTTGCTTTGTTTTTCTGCCTCTTGACACTCTTTCTCTTCTCTTTCTCATGGTTTCACTGTGAGTGTCTGCCTCTCTCCATCTCTCTTCCTCTCTACCCTTCTCTCTCTGTGGCTAACAGACGAGGGCAGTGATGTGAGGTTTAGTGTGCTGCACATGAAGGACAGTAAGCCGTTGATCGAGCCCTCCGTGGATCATTCTGGAAGCCATATCAAGTGGAGCGTGACGTCCCTCTCCCCGGTGGGTCCCATCGTCCAGTGCGGTCGGCCGGCCCAGCACCACGGTGTGGTCCTCGTCTATAAGGAGGTGGGCCAGCAGGCCTCCTACTCCTTCAGAGTCTACCTGGTCCCCAACAATGGCTCTGACATCAAGGTGAGAGAAACAAGTGCAAAGAAAAATAAATCAGACACTTTTATCCAAAGCACCACGGGCTTGCAGTGTTGGGTTTTGGGAACTGAACCCAGGTAAGCACTGTTCCACCTAGGTAGACTCCTGTGCTCAGCAGCCTGTGTTTTGCTGTGAAAAACCTCTTATCATTCAAGTGAATTCGGATGTCTCACCTCAACGATATAAACACTGTTTAAAGTTTTTAACAACATGCCGACACACACGCACACTAACGTGGGTGAGCAGGCTGTTAAAATCTACAAAAGCAGCATTGCTGTCTGAAGCAACTGAACATCATCCATTACAAATAATGTCAGCCTGAAAAATAACTTCATACAGTTGGCTCTGTCGACTATATGGTTGGCCTGCATTTAATCTTTTTCCTACAACAATTAAACACATGGGTATTCAGTGCGTCTTAAAACATCACAACACGTTTCTTTACCTGCAACCTAAACATGGTATTTCAGCTCCCACTCCTTTGTAACCTGCCGTCAGTAAACAAGTGTCTCTTTTAACTGCATGGGCCTGAATCCATCAGTATCATCACAGATTCAACGAGCGACCATCTAACTGGGCTACCAGTTTCTTGGAAAGCATTGTATATTGGCACTGGACTATGTTTCAAAAATGTTTTGACGAGGTTCCTCTTTATTGTGGTTCTGGTACATCTGTTGATATTGGGCAACAGTTTTCTTTCTGGAGAACTTTAAATGTCAGTTCGCAAAATGTCATACAGTTTCTGAGTTGGCATTCATTTCATTTCTCAACATTACACAAACTCACACCATGTCCCCACTACCTTTTGTTATTTCCCTAGGCTTGGTTTATCATGATCAAATAATGCTCGCACGCACACACACACATACACACACACACACACACACAATACAGTACGATCCCTCTCTCACACCAACACACGCACACACAAACACACACACACACACAATACAGTACAATCCCTCTCTAACACCAACACACACACACACACACTCACACAATGCAGTACATTCCCTCTCTCTCACCAACACACTCTGTCACACTGAGTGCATGTGCAGTAGACATTAATATTCTGTTATTGTCTAGAACATGATCAGGACCATGTCTGTGCATTGCTCAGAAAGTCATCTGTATCTCATATTTTGTGGTTTGGTTGTGATTTTTTTTAAAATAGATCTTATATTTAGGTTCTGAGATATAACAGACTTAAACTCTAGCTGGTATATTGACTGGTTGCAGATTGATAGCATGTCTACTTGTCCTCATCATCTGCTATCTAACAGGAGAGACTTCCACTGAGACCTTCTCAGTCTTTGTTGTATCCACAACTAGAAGTCATTTTTAATTAGCAAGCTTCCACCAGAAAGCATGCCTGTCTGAAAGATGTGCATCTAAGTGGTGTGCACTTCCTCTCTCATTCTCCCTCTCGAGTGTGCATGGAAAAACCTTGTTCAATAGAGAGAGGTGACCCCAGAGATTACTTTGATGAGCCACATCACACAGAACAAGGCTTTGTGAGTTTGTTTCTTCTTAATTCTATTCAAGGCTAACTTCAAAGCATTCAGCGCTGAAACCACGGCAAAATGACCTGGCAGTGCATCTGTGAGGAGAAACAACCTCAGATAAACAACTTCAGGTCTCAGACAGAGCAGCACACTCAGTTGCCTACTTACTAACCCGTCTTCACCCTCTGTGGGACACAAACCCTCAGAGAGATCTTTCCATTGCATGCAGCCCTTGGCAGCATGTTGGGCTTCTCCCCACGACATGTTCATCTTTTGACTCTCCTATGCTACAGTTCTACGCCAGGTGATTTTGGGGTCTCCTAGGTTTTCCTTTGCCAGGCGGTGTCCATCTTAAAGCAGATCTGGGGATCAGGTCTTAAACCACATCTGAAACGTCTTAATGTAATGTCCTTAGTAATGCTTTGACTGCAGGTTTGCTTGCACAGTCTTAATGTAATGTCCTTAGTAATGCTTTGACTGCAGGTTTGCTTGCACAGTCTTAATGTAATGTCCTTAGTAATGCTTTGACTGCAGGTTTGCTTGCACAGTCTTAATGTAATGTCCTTAGTAATGCTTTGACTGCAGGTTTGCTTGCACAGTTGTTGGTTGGGTATTTTGTTGGGCCCAAAAATTCTTCTCAGTCATCTGTTGTGGAAGACCTTAAATCTCCTCATGTCTGTACTGACCACACACCAAAACTCTGAACCTTGACCTTGACAACCTGACTTGACATTGCCATTGCTATGCAGAGAGAATGCTGAGAGGTGCTTTCTAATCACTTAGTAAAAGTAGTTCTTGGATTCTTGGAAGGGTGACATGAGCCTGTTATAAACATGACATGACACATATCATGAACATTAATGACACTTAATTCATTGTTATTAGGTGTCAGTCGGTTTTTGAAACACAGACTTTGGGATGCAGACATTACAAAAACCGAATGACCCTTAATGACAACAGTCATTAACATCAGTAACATGTCATTAATGTTCATGATGTGTGTCATGCCATGCTTTTAACAGGCTCCTGTCACCCAAATGTAGACTCCTTCAAATAAAGTGTTATCGATTACTAAGTTGCAACTACAGCATACAGCCTATAGTGGCCTATCAGTAAATATGTAAATAGATTCTTTATGGAGTCCATGCTTATAGTGTGCACTTTCATATTATTTTTTGCATTTTTAAGCACAAAGGCCACTCTAATCACTTAAAACAGACATAGGCAAAGAGAAGAGCAATGCCGTCACTTTGCATCAATAGGTCTGTGTGCAGTGACTCATCTAATGTGGTGTTCTTGACTGTTCGCTGGAATTCCACTGTAATCCTAGTAATTCGTCCTCTTCTTGAGCGTTCAACAAATTCCACTTTTGGCAAACATCTGTTGGTCTGACCATCTTGACCTTTACGTGCAGACACTGGTACCAACGTAGTGGGCAGATCGACTTTTTTGGAATTTTTGTTTTTAATTCATCATTTTTCTGCCCCTACACAAGTACAGTATTGCACCAGTGCAGTACGTCAGTCTGTCTGTTTATTTCATCCTGGGTCTCCACTCTGCACACACTGCACTGTAGAAGGATGGGGAGGATCTCAGCTGCAGTGCACTGTAGAAGGATAGGGAAGATCTCAGCTGCAGTGCATATAGTACAACTTTGAAATTCCTGTTTTCTGAATCATGAAATATGTAGACTGAGAGTGTTAACCAGGAGTCAGTTGACCCATAGCCCTGTTTTTCCAGGAAATATGTAGACTGAGAGCGTTAAGCAGGAGTCAGTCGACCCATAGCCCTGTTCCAGGTTGCTGATTGCACTGAAAAAGACAGAAAGAAAAGTTGGTATGTCACAGACCAACTAGAGAAATGGCAGCCAACGCTAACTGGCAAGGGCAAGCAATCTCCGTGTCAGTGTCTTTGTCCTGTGCCCAGTACACGGCCACCTTAAACAACAGGGCTATGGGTTGATTGACTCCAGATGATTTATTTATTTATATATTTATTTATTTTAGTTTTGCAAAGATTACTAATACCGAGTCATATAAAAACAAAGGTGTTACCGCAGTTTTTACAGACTCTGAAAAATAGGATGTAAGACTGTGAGAGCGTATGAAACCTGTACTACTGTCTTATCAAGTCATCAGCATATGTGACCGCTGTGCGGTTTGCTTAAGAGCACACACAGGTTGATTAGTCATAGGTTTTATACCACACCAGTAGATGACTGGTGGGTTTAGAAAAAGCAGCTCATTTGCCATTGCTCATTTGTTTTATTTCTCTCATTTGTTTGTATTAGAGCTGTCAGTGTTAACGCATAAACGCATGTGATTAATGTTAACAAGTTTTTTTTTAATGCAAATTAATCATGCAGACGCATATGTCACACTACCCGCCCATACCCTCCTCATTTACACATACTACAAGGGCTGTGATTGGTCGAGTTGTCCACTCGCTTTGTTTTGTTTGCTGGTGTGTTTCAGCAGCCCACTGCAGTAAATAATTTAAGAGTCAGTTCAGTGGCAGGATTTGCTAATTGTACTGTGCCTATCTTTCAATAATGATTTCAGTTCAGCACTTTGTCAGTAGGCAGTACTTAGGCAATCATGAGAAGTTTGCTTGTTAACAGAACATAAACTGACTGTCCAGAAACTTGTAAATAGTTTCGATATATTTTTGTAACAACAACAAGGTTGTTGAAATATGCAGTGTCTGTTAACATAAACTCTAAACATTAAAAAAATGAAAGCATAACAGAGGAATTCGCTAGAAGGGTCACATGGTCAAAGGGTAGATAGTTCCACTCAAAGCAAAGCACTGGTGAATTGTGCTACACGACCGCGGACACCCTTGACGTAGAACCATAACAGGAAAACAACGTCAAAAAGGCAATGAGTGCCCTTTGCATTGACTTAACGCAGAACTATAAATCAGCCAGAGAGTTCTGTCTGGGGAGTTTCTCTTTGACATAAATACTAGCAGCAGAATACCAGCAGCATAATGACGGTTTTAGATGCTTCATAATGGCATTTTTAAAAGCTGACGGACACGTTGAATGCGAGTTCAAGGAAAAGCCTCCGGCAACTACACTCTTTTTCTGTACTGCAGACTCTAGGTAGGCTATGCCAAAAGCAAAAAATGCCTACGTTAATAAACAAATTACAGAAACACAGGTGACTAGCTATTCTAACATGGTAGAGAATAAAGTTCATCAAAGGACTCCACACTTCCCTGCCATAGCCCAACAGGCTCAATTACAGATTGGAATATTTTGAACTAAAGTTTAAGACTCTAAAGTTGTTAACTGACCATTACTAGGGGTCTTTAGGCTACAATAAACAGTCTGGAGTGTCAGATTAATTTTTTTTAGTTGACTGACAGCGCTAGTTTTTATTGTAAATTACTGATGAATAATTTCAGGTAGTTCACCAAAGAATTGCCCTTTATCTAGTATTTGTACACCCAGTCTAGTTTGCTTGACCTTGTAGCACCCTTGATCTGCTTTCAAAGAACATCATCATCAATCTTGACAGTATTCAGTGTGCTCGTCGTAGTGCAGAACAGTAAATACTGCCAAAAACCAGACACTATAATTTTTTGGCGGACTTTCCACCGCAAAATAAAGTGAAATAGTCAGACTGTATTTCCTAACTGAATAATATTGAGTCTGTGGGCCTGAGAGATATCAAAGTGTTATCTTGAGGTTTTTGTTCCACAGCGGGTGATTTTCCACTGTTGTCCCCAGTTAAATTAATCAAATGACCAGAAATCACCTAAAAATATTTTGGCTGATGAATGAAATCTTGTTAGGCATGTGTGGAGCTGGAAACTAAATGTGTGAAATGTATTGCGAGGCATGTGTGTGTGTGTGTGTGGTGTGTGTGTGTGTGTGTGTGTGGTGTGTGTGTGTGTGTGTGTGTGTGTGTGTGTGTTTTAACATGTGAATTACAGTAACAAGATGTCTGACTGATGAATCCCTGGTTACGGACACAGTGACACTTTCACTTCCTCATCCAGCCCGTCTGTCTCTGCACGGCCACCCTGTTTTAAATGTGCAGCCGGCTGACTTAAGGAGGTTTAACATAAGCCACACACACACACACAGACTCACACACTCATCTGCAGGGTCCTGCATCCAGTAGTTTTGTGTCCTATGGTGCTGTCAAGTGCAGTGGCCACCCTCTTAGTTATGTGTGAAAAGATGGAATGACTCCCATGGGAGCATGACAAAGTCCATCTGTTGCCCACTGACCCTGGAGCCACCTTAAGTCCTGTGGCTCTAGTCCACTAGTGTGGCCACATGTATTGGAAACCCCGAATCACGTTGGGCTGTGGTCAAGATGAGCAGAGGCCAGTGCTACTCTACTCTATGTTACCGTACCTCCTCCCGTCTCCAGTCTTGCTCTCGCCCACTCTGATTGGCCAGGGCGGTGAAGTTTCCCCGTGTGCTTCCCACTCCCAGCGGTCATCAATGACAGAGCCCCAGGGCGGAGCCTAACAAGGGATGGACAAATGAGCAGCAAGGGGCGGGGCCTAGGCTCGACTCTAGTCTCGGCTTTGGTGAGACACAGCTTCCCACAGCCTCTGCCTGTGTGTGTGTGTGTGTGTGTGTGTGTGAGTGTGTGAAAGCATGATGTAACTGGGCCTTACTGACCGCTTCCTTATGAAATCTGAATTGGAGAGTGTTGGCCTGTCTGTCTGCTAGCCACTGTCATGGTTGACTCATGCTCTGTGTCTCAGGAAGGGACTGTTGCTGCTGGTGTGTGTGTATGTTTTCACTTTGTCTATTTTTGGGCCTTGAGTGGTTCAGGTTGATGTCATTTAAGTGGCTGTGTCTGTGTAAATGATGGTAAATGACTTTGTTAGAGTTTTATATTTAACTGCTATTACTCTCAGCACTGTGAGAGGTCAGGTCTGCACCACATTAGCTCACCTCAACACCTTTAAGGACAAAAAAACCCTTCAGAAAATAACACTCATGAAAGTTTTCCCATTTTTTTTCATCTGATCATTGAGTGTGTGTGTGTAAGTGTGTTTTAGGACATCCAGGATACAGTGCACTAGTTCAGCAAGAATGTTTGTGTGTGTGTATCATCAGTTCATCCAGAATGTGGTGTGGAGGTCCAATAAGTGTGTGTGTGTGTGTGTGTTTCAGGATATCCAGAATACAGTGCGGAGGTCCAATAAGCGTGTGTGTGTGTGTTTCAGGACATCCAGAATGCAGTGCGGAGGTCCAATAAGAAGTACGTGAAGCTAGAGAAGCCTCCCACATGTCAGCGCCTCCTAGTGGAGAGAAAGAAATACCGACTGACCAGTGAGCCTGAAGGGGATATCACACCAGCGGTACAATACGTACACACACACACACACACACACACACACACACACACATATATATAAATATTCACACAGATGCCATGTGAATTTAGTTCTGTTGAAAGCTCTGTGTGTTGTAGATATAGTATGTAATGTATTGAATCTAGTCCTTCTCTGTGCTGTAGATGTAGCATGTAAACTTTTGTGCGTATTCCTCTTGGCCAGGACTTTGAGTTCACTCTGGACGTCCTGAAGATGAAAGGCTACTTTGAAGTGTTCTTCGAGCAGCCACCCCCTTTTAAACTGTCTCTCATAGACATTGACTCTGACCAGCCTCTCTGGACAGCCACCATTAGGGAAGGTGTGTGTGTTTGTGTGGGAGTATGTGTGCACGTCTGTGTGTTTCAAGTGTGTCTGTGTGCGCGTCTATGTGTCTGAAGTGTGTCTCTGTGTGTGTGTGTGTGTGTGTGTGTGTGTGTGTGTGTGTGTGTGTGTGTATGTATGCCTGAACCGTGTCTCTGTGTGTGTGCGTGTGTCTGTCTCTCTGTGTGTGTGTGTCTTGTGTGTGTGTGTGTGTTTGCGCATCTGTGTGTCTGAGCTGTGTGTGAGCGTGAGCTCTGTGCGTGTGTGTGTGTCTTTTTGTGTCTCTGTGTGTGTGTGTGTGTGTGTGTGTGTGTGTGTGTGTGTGTGTGTGTGTGTGTGTGTGTGTGTGTGTGTGCGTGTGTGTGTGTGTGTGTGCGCGTGCGTGTGTGTGTTGTTGTTTCACCTCATGTTCTAGCTATACTAATATTGATTTCTGTTTGGCAGGCGACTGTGTTGACAATTGTGAAGAGAAACCAAAGAAGAGAGCAGAGAGTAAGATCAGATTCTTCTACTTGTGCAAACAGCACCATATGCAGTATACTAATTGTAATATATGTACAGTTGAGCTCTGGCACCATATGCAGTATACTCTATCCTAATATACTTACAGTTGAGCTATGACACCATATGCAGTATACTCTATCCTAATATACTTACAGCTGAGCTATGACACCATATGCAGTATACTCTATCCTAATATACTTACAGCTGAGCTAAGGCACCTTGTGTAGTATACTATATTCTAATATACTTACAGTTCAGCTAAGGCACCTTGTGTAGTGTACTATATTCTAATATACTTACAGTTGAGCTGAGGAAGCATGGTCATTTGTGACGTATAGTACTGTGCTAGTCTGCTGGTCAGGCTTGGTGATAGTTTGATTGACATGTCTGTCTCCAGGGCGGAAACGCAGTACTAGCACATCAGAAGAGGAGATTTCCAATAAAAGACCTCGCTGGGCAGATGAGTCAGGTGGGGGTGTGTGAAAGTGTGTGTGTGTGTGCTTGTGTGTGACCACACAGAAAAGCCAAATTGGAAATCATCCCACATACACCCAGACATTCTTACACAGATGTCTGTAAATGTGGGCTTCACTGGTGTTGCTCCCTCTGTCAATGCACATGCATGCAGATGATGACAATAACTGTTATTATTGTTACTTATTGTCAATAACTGGCAATATTATTGTTACTTATTGTCAATAACTGACAGAAATGGTGAATTGCGTTGTCTGCCAGTTGATGGGGATGGACAGGCCACTCTGTCCTTATTATGGTTTCAGTTAGCATGCTAGGGTAAGCAGAATGATCAAAAGGCTAAATGCAAATCCAAACACAGTAGTTCATGTCTCACATGGAGTTACTTTGCTATGCTGTAGAGACAGAGCATTGAGGAGAGGGGAAATAAACCCCTCGGTCCTAACTGACTTTGCATTGCGGAATGGTGCAAGAAAAATGAGTCTGTCAATCTATGTATCTATCTGTCTATCTATCTATCTGTTTATCTATCTATCTATCTATCTATCTATCTGTCTATCTATCTATCTACATGCATCTCTGCAGATGGCGTGCGGTCGGTGAGGGCGACGACCACTGACGTGACAGACCAGCAGCTGATGAGGCTGGCCAAGCGCATGGGGAAAGAGTGGAAGCAGGTGGCCATCTGTTACCTGGGCCTGACCATGCAGGAGCTGGACAAGCTGCAGACGGGTGAGGAGGAGCCGACCATGCACAAGTTCCGGATGCTGGACCAGTGGAGGCGCAGGCACAAGGGCGAGGCCGGACTCTCCGAGCTGCACAGGTGTCTCAACGAGAATGACGTGCCCAACGAGGTCCGAGACTGCCTGGAAGGTGAGCAGGGAAGAGAAGAGTTTGAGAAATAGAGTGTAGGTGTGTGTGTGCGCATGTGTGTGGTGGGGGGAGGTGTTTATTGTGTGTAGGGACATGCCTTTGAAATCTCCTACAGTGTCACATTTTTCATGTGCACGCACATGCACTCAAATACACACACACACACACACACATACGCACACAGACATACAAGTACACACTCACTGAGAGGTTTGTGTGTTTGCTCCTCAGACATGCTGCAGGGTAACTGTACCAAGTGAGTTTGCAGTTTGACTTCTGGAGGAGAGGATCCACCTGCCCGGCCCACTGGATCAAACACAAGGGACCAAAACACACTTCTGTCTGACCTTTGGACACTGTGTGTGTGTGTCTGTGTGTGTGTGTGCATTACTTATACCAGACAATGGATGCTTCCTTAGACTGACCTTTCTTTGAGTTTTCAAACCACCTTTTTTTGAAAAGCTTATTCTAAAGGTCCTGCCTCTCAGCTAAGCTACTGCTGTCAGCCTCTGGGTTTTACCAGACACACAGCTGTCTATAGGTCAGGCCTGGGAGGTTTTGAAAATCCAAGCGTAGAAAGAGGAGATATTGCAGAAATGAGTACGGTGCTGTGGTCACAACTGCCTGTGGAGTCCCATTTAAACCAAAAGGTGAAACTTGAGCTTGTATATATTATGGTTTGCATTCATATTTTTGTTTTGTAAATGTCTTAATTTCATCTGTTTTTTTTACGACTTTTTATATGAAATTGTACATATGTCTACTTAGTACGTGACCAAATATGTCCATGCCTTTTGTTAGTTGTTTGTTATTATTGTGTTTTTTTTTACCTGGTGGTACCTGTCCAAACTTGATTGAGTTTTTATTTGGATTATAGTCAGTCATAAGCACTAGACAGTGGAATCGGATTGGAACAGCACTTCCTGGGAATTAAATAAAAGTGTAGTGTGAGTGTTCAGCACTCTAGGGAGTCTTAGACTGAAGAGGTAAAGAGAAGCCCTAGATGATTAGATGGAGTCTAACTCCTGTGGAGAGCGACCAGTTTAATTAAGTCCACAGAGTTGCCTTAGGGACCAGGTGATGGGAGAGGAAAGGAGGGGAAAGTGTATCAAATTGGACAGGCGTCCATTTCCCAAAAGCAACTGTGTTGGATGCAGTGCAATTGCTTATTGCCAACCAAGTTGGTAACTGGTTAGCAACTGTGGTTTTGGGAAACAGACACTAGGATAGTTTTTCCAATTGAACACTCAGGCACAACATGCAAGCATTACCTTGAAGCGAGTTGAAACAGCCAGCCTGATGAGCCGAGCCAGACTGGACACCCCGGACTGAAACCAAGCACAGCTAGTAACAGAGACAAGGGCATTATGAGGTCAGGGATTAAAGGTCAAAGTTTAGGAGCTGGGCTAGCTCAGAGTCTAGGCTTTTCATCACGATCATCAGGAAAAATTGTGTTTACTTTATGCCTGCTGTCTTGACCACTGAGGCCTGTTTTTCTTTGACTGAATGAAAGAAGTGATGATGAAGTCTGAACTGTGGTAACCTGTTCCACTGCCAAAAGAAGGGATCATGAGGGTCATACTGTGGTAGCCAGTTCCACTGATGTTAACATTAGCCAAACGGGTAAATCTGCTTCTATGGGACAGCAAGGCATCTCAGGTACTGCGAAAGTGTCCTTGATTAGTACAGACTGAGCATGTTAACAGTGGTGCGGATCTCAGGTGATCTCAGGTGTGTATTTGTACGGTATGGTGTAGTGGCGGGTCATATCCTTTGTGTTTCCAATCACTGCAGTTGTTGTCAGTTGGAATAACACTACTGAGACCACATTGGTCTTTGAACTGAGTCGTTCCACTTGGACCATTGTGAATTGACACCATGTAGCATAAGATCTGACTGAATAAAAGGGTTTTCTTATGACTCTGAAATAAGACATTGTGCCTTGTTTCACTGCTGAAAATACTTTTTATTAAATAGAATCACATAGATTTCACAACAATAAATAACATTAATTATAAATACTTGCTGAATTCATCAATCAATCAATCAATAAATAAGTTAATAAATAAATAAATATGCACACATCAATAAATTAACCAACCAACATCCAAACAACATAATAAATAAATAAATCTTTCAATAAATAAATAAGGTATCATTTTACACATGAATAAATACAGTGGTAAGTAAGGAGCTTATCTAATTGATGTAGTTAAAGATCTCTGCTTTGGAAGCAGCAGCACTTGGGCCATCACTCCAAAGACCTTGGCAGTGTTACAACTGTAGTTAAGAAGAAGCTGGAGATTTGATTCAAATTAGTTGATTTCAGAGGGTTGGTGTGTGGACAGTATGGCTCTGTCTGAGTGATGCATGATCTTCCTCATCATAGGAGAATGAGGAGGAGAATGAGGATAATTTTGATGAGCTGGGAGAAGAGGAAGACTTATTTCTTCTGTTCTCCCAAAGCGATGTAGTTGAGGGCTCTGGTGATAGTTACTGCCCGCAACTGGAAGCCTTTTACCACTTTACACAAGCACACACGGTCATCGAATGCAGTTCCACATGGCCACATCTGATGGTTAAGAAAAAAAAAGGGCAAATGGTGAGCTACTGGGCCTTCTATGCCTCCACAGTTCCCCTCCATCCCACCCCATACCATTTAGATGACATTCAGAGGTTATCTGTGCGGTCTGTTGGCTGCATCAGTGGTAAGAAGTATTGACAATAAAGGATATGAGATTGAAGAACTCACCTTTTCAGATGTTGGTGTGCTTTCGGGCTTCTTCTGCCAGTTGCATTTCTGAGAAAACATGGGTCATAGTGTTGAAGTGGTCATAAAAGTGATCTCGCTGGTGGTAACCTATTTTTTGCTTGTACTAGACAGGTATTGGGCTTCACAACAAAAACTGTCAGACATGTAGCTGAAGGAACATGGTAAGTGTACTCAGACAGAACATATCCTTATGATGCGGCCCATCCTCCAGAACCCCCATCTCCATGTCACTTCTGTGGATGCACATATGCCTTACCTCCAACATGTTGCTGGTGGCCACCACTATCTGGGTGAGTTTGAAATGTGGGTAGGCCTCCAGAACGCTCTTGTAGTATTCCACATCAGCACGGATGTTCTCCAGGCAATCAGTCTGCGTATGACAGCACATAATCAGACATAGCAAGCAGCAGACCTATTTATTTTAAACGAGACTCAAAGGATTAAAATGATGAATGGCGCATTCATATAAGATTGTATGAATAGAAAGTCTCACCTCGTTGAACTGTGTGTTCTGAGAAACTTGGCCAGAGCATCCGTTACCCTGGAGAGAGATGCAAAACATCAGCATCACCAACTAGACTTCAGATTTTTAAAGCATGGTCACAATCATCTCAATTTGTTTTCATTGTACTTACGTAAACACATTACTGGCCTAAGCCTTCCCATATTGATATTGGTCTATTCTGTATTTAGGAAACGCCAAGTTTTTAGTTAATGGGTTCTCACCGAGCCAGCTGGAGCACAGGCAGACACGGTTGACGTCTTGTTGTGTGTCTGCGCTGTCATCTCAGAGCAGTTAAAGCCCTTGTACTGCTGTTCCTGTTGGGAGGGCAGTAAACAAAATGGCTATTAAAATGACAAATCTAAATATTCTAACGGTAGTTATCTAGTATAGTAGTGTGCCTGCCGGTGCGAGTAAAGTAGGCTTAGCGTCTGCCTTCACGTACATCCTCCAGAAGTTCGCTGATGTTCGATAGCACAGCTTTGGCAAGTTGCCTGCATGTCTGTCCGTCTTCTCTCAGCGGGAGCGCTTTTGCTTGGCTGCCGTACCAGAGCAACGGGACCAACATCAAAGATACTGCAATGCAAATAAAATGTAATTATTTATTACAGCGCCATTTATTAATTTATTTATTAACGTTGAAAGAACAAGCTAGATCAGCCCAGAATATACTCTCATTCTAGCTGCGAGTTAACGTTTATTAAACTTACGGAGCAGACTGTTTGATGGCATCTTGGTGTCTTTCTAT
Source organism: Tenualosa ilisha (assembly GCA_015244755.2). Classification (NCBI taxonomy): domain Eukaryota; kingdom Metazoa; phylum Chordata; class Actinopteri; order Clupeiformes; family Clupeidae; genus Tenualosa; species Tenualosa ilisha. Next base: position 1,159,954 of record PYXC01000815.1, read on the forward strand.
CCACAACAGAATTTGAGAATAGCCCTACAATATTCCGGCAGCCGTTTATATAGTCTTAATGAGGGATTTCCCAGCCCACTGCTAAAGAGAGGCTATTAGAATGTCATTCATTTCCTTAATTGTTTACATAGGCTAGTTCTCACACAGGTGAAACTGGAATTAACGCTGGCGAATTTTAGTTTGTTTCGACAAAATAGTCTACATAGGCAATGAATTAGTGATGTAGGTTATTTATAATAAAAAAAATCAAAAAAGATTAAGTGACTAACATTAGATTCATTTAGCGATTTGCTTCATGTTTCTCCTAGATTTTCACTTCAGTTGTCATTTCAGCTACAAATAGAACTGTACATTATTCAGATTTTGAATAAACCTTTTGTTTATTGTAGTTTATTGTATTGTTTATTGAAGACCCCCAGTAACGGTCAGTTAATAATGTAATAACTATCCGTTTTACGGCGAACACCCAGAGGAATCAGAACACATCACCAGTATGGAATCGGATAGGATACTTTATTTCACACATTGATTATTTAACAGCAGATAAAAATAGGGCATTGCCCGGGGTCATGGCACAAACACGCGTAAGAGGAATACCAAAGACTAGGGAAATACTCACACAGGTGCGATACAGCAAAACCAAAATAGTTAGAAATAGTTAAACAGTAAGATTTAAAAGGGCAACTTCCTTGTCTCTCCCCAAGACCCAACCCTGGGGGACAGCAAGAAGACCGGCTCGGGCAACCAAAAGTCCAGCTGCAACCGCAATAAGCACAAGCAATAAAGAATCCCACAATAGCAGTTCAAATATTTCCAACTGGGATCAGCGGAGGTTGTAGCTCATTCCAGCATACAGGCGCTAGCGAGTACACTTGCTTCACAATCTAAGGGCACACCAGGCACAGCGGCCCAACAGACTATCCTCACCGGCAGCGATCCTACAAACCGCGACCGGCACAATTCAAATCCCCCTTTTTGCCCAACCGCTCGCCCCGGCATCCTGTGTCTGCTGGCGTTTTTTCTCTCTCTGATTCCCACCTGTGAGTCCATATCAAACTTCACACACAGGTGAGCTCAATTAACTCAATCAGCAGCAGTTTACCTCAATTACTCCCACACCCGGCATCACCCATTCACCACACTTCCCCCTCCCCAGTTAACAAAGACTTGTTCCCGAGTCACTCTCCCAGGTCAAAATCCGTTGTCCAGGTGGGCCGTCGCCTGTCGCCTTGAGGACGTTCTGCCCCAAGAGGAGGTGCTGGCTGTGGCCGACCTGCCCCCACTCCGGTATCCACAGCACCTGCCTCCACATGTGGATTGGCAGTACCCTCTTCCGACACCTGCCGGGCACTCCTAGCTGGTTGATCTGGAGTGGCCCCCTGTTCTGCGCCAGCCCCTGGTGCAGTATCCAATGATGGCGTCGATGACACATCCCCCTCAGTATGCCTCCCCACCGGCCGATCTCCCTCCACTACTTCACCCCTCAGGTAGTCTGGGTAGTCCCTCAGGGCACCAGGTGGGTTCCCTGTGGAAGATAAATGCACAAAAGGCTTTAATCGGTTAAAATGCACCACCATTTCTGATCCCCCTTCTGGCATACATACTTTATAAAGCACATCAGAAATCACTTCCGACACCTTAAATGGACCCTTGTAGCGCCTCTGCAACTTTGGGCAGCGTCCCTTCTTTCTGACTTTATTTTGAACCCACACCAACACCCCAACCATGTAGTACTGATGGTTCACTCGAAAATCATATGCAACCTTCTATTGAGCAGACGCCCTTTCCTGATGTCTCTTAACTGCACCCACCACTGTAGATAAGGTATCGGTGAGCGCCACTACATAATCAGACACTGCAGACAACCTATCTTAATGCCCCATATCCCTCATCACATCCACTGGAAGAATAATCTCCTGTCCAAATAACACCTTATAGGGTGTAAACCCTGTTGATGCATGAACACTGCTCCGGTAAGCCATAAGAACATACGGTAAGAGAGCATCCCAGTTAGACTGATTGTCTTCCACAAAAAGTGCCAACATGGATAACAGGGTACGATTAAATCTCTCCACCATCCCATTTGACTCGGGATGGTAGGGGGATGTTCGTGTCTTATGTATACAAAGTAACTGGCACATCTCTTTAAACAGCTTGGATTCAAAATTTCTCCCTTGGTTGGAATGGATAGTACGCGGAGCCCCAAACTGACACACCCACTGCTCTACCAAGACTTTAGCCAGTGATTCGGCCTCCTGATTTGGCAAAGCATATGCCTCTGTCCATTTAGAAAAGTAATCACCTATCACCAAAATATATTTATTTTTAAGTGGGGTTTCAGGCAAAGGGCCCAGTATATCCACTGCCAATCGTTCCACGGGTCGAAATACTACTAAGGGGTTTAGGGGAGCCCTTGGAGAAGTGATTTATGAGATGCACAATCAGGACATGCTTTACAAAACTGGCGGACATCCCTGAACCACCCAGGCTAAAAGAACCGATCTTTCACTTTAGCCTCTAATTTTTGAATCCCTAAGTGACCCCCAGTCAGAGATCTATGCAGCATCTGCAGCGCAGGCGTCACCATGTTACTGGAACAAATATTATCGGAAGATGTAATTTTTTCTAAAGGGGCCACGGGGGGGCTTACCCCAGTTTCGGATAGAAAAAGGGGCCTACACGACAAGGCATCTGCATTAGTATGCAATTTACCAGGCCGATGGATAATTTTATACTGAAAAGCTGCCAGTTGCTCCACCCACCGAGCCAATTGCCCTTCTAAACCCTGAAAGTTGTGTAACCATCTCAGGGAATTGTGGTCTGTGCGTAAAATGAACTCTTTCCCCAATAAATAATGTTTAAAATGTTTAGTAAAACACACCATGCTCAATAGCTCATTTTTTGTAGCTGCATATTTTCTTTCCTCTTTTGTCAGTGCCCTACTGGCATAAGCCACAACCCTTTCCATACCACCCTCTCCTTCTTGAGCCAACACTGCCCCAATCCCAAAGTCACTCGCATCGGTATCAAGGATGAAAGGTTTTTGAGGGTCTGGATATACCAGGACTGGCGCTGTAATTAAGCTAGCCTTCAGCTGTCGAAAAGCCTGCTCACACAATTCATCCCATTTAGACTTGCGCCCCTTTTCCGTTAACTGATGTAATGGTGTCGCTATATCTGCAAAGCCCTTAATAAAACGACAATAAGAGGCCACCCCCAAAAGCTCTTAACCTCTGTTTGATTTTGAGGGATTGGCCAACTCCTTACAGCCTCTACCTTAGCAGGGTCAGCTGTAATACCCTGGACGGAAATTATGTGACCCAGATAGCGCACCTCTGTTGAAAAAAGATTGCATTTCGTTGGTTTCACTTTTAAATTCGCTTGCCCCAGCTTTAGGAGAACCTCGTCCAGCCTACGTAAATGTTCATCAAATTTCCGTCCAAAACAAATAATGTCATCCAAATAAACCAGACAAGTTGACCACTGCAAATCAGCCATCCACAAATCCAAACGCTGGAAAGTGCTAGGAGAATTACAGAGGCCAAAACTTAAGACATTAAACTCGAATAGGCCCTGTCTAGTAATAAAGACTGTCTTTGGCCTATCGAGGGGGTCTACCTCGACCTGCCAATAGCCACTGGCCAGGTCGAGGGTTGAAAACCATTGGGCATTCGCCAAGCTATCCAGGGCCTCATCAATCCTCGGTAGAGGATAAGCATCCTTCACCGTAACTTCATTTAAGTTACGGTACCGCCTTTCTTCCGCACAGGCACTACCGGTGCTGCCCAAGGGCCACAGGAGGGACGTATGATGTCATTATCAAGCATTTGCTTTATATGGTCCGCAACCTCTTGTTGTAGATGTAAGGGTACCCGGCGAGGATGCATTTTGATTGGCCTGGCACTTCCTGTATCAATTTGGTGGCGAGTCATATGTGTTCTACCCAGGTCACCATCACCCTGGCTAAACACACCTGATGTCGCTGGAGTAACTCACGTACAGCTTTTACTTCTAATAGGGATAAGCCCTTGTCCGCCAACCCCAACTGTGAAACAAGAGCATCTACCGACCAATGTGTGCCCTCTGCTCCGGTCTCCTGTTCTATAGTAACATCAGTATACAGAGTGCCTTCTTTCATGCCCCCCCTCCAAACACAGGGTTCCTCAGCTACATTTATAACCCTCACGGGTACCACCCCTCGCTGTGCATTACAAACCACCCGCGCCACCATTACATCACCATGAGAGGACAAAGAGCTGGATGGTTCTAGCAAGCCCACAGTGTGGCCCGCCAACAGTCCCTCCACCACCCCAGGAATGATGGCCTCAGTGCGTGGCCCAACAACAGTATCCGCCTGTACAGTGACCAACTTTTGCTGATTTGCCTCAAGCGAGGAGATCAATGGCAATTTTTTTCCCATTAAGCTACAACATTTATTAGCAAGATCAAGCACAGCTCCATATTTTGAAAAAAATCAATCCCCAGCAAAATCTCATTGGACACCTCAGCCACCAGAAATTCCATGACCAAGGCTAAAGAATCAAATTGACAGATAGTCTGCCACTTCCCTACCACACACATACCGCCACCATTGGCTGCTGATGCTACACCTGGATACTCCGTTAACTCGCCCCCTCCCCTTGTAATTTGTCGCCATTTTTGTTTGGGAATAATAGAGACTTGCGCTCCAGTATCTACCAACTTATGAGAAAAACACCCACCTATTTTTGCATTCAAATACAGGCCGGACTGTCTGGATAAAATGTGAGCCAATCTTGCAGACCTGCAAAAGGGGGCGGACATTCGGCCCTCTGTGACCGCCCTCTCTAGTTTCCCTGCACATAGGGACAGTTGCGTCGCAGGTGCTTAGTACATCCACACTCTCAGCACGCATCTCTCGCGCTGACTGGTGCTTGGCGTCCTGGTCCACCCTGCCGACCACGTTTCCTTTCATCATCGCGGTCTCGCCTTATTACATGGGTAATAGAGGGCTGTAAAGAAGTCACAGTTTGCTGAAGGGTGTTAACCTCATGCCTTAAGCCTTCCACTACACCCAGCAAAAGTTCCATTTGTTTATCGCTAGGTGACTAATCAGTAACTGCTCACACTTTATTGGCATGGCTAATATGGGTTATTTCCAAGCTCTTTATCACCTCTAACTCTTCAGCTATATTAATTGCTTCCTCCAGCGTCTCGGGTTTTTGGCTACGAAGATGGATTCTGAGATTACCACTTCCTGCATGCTCCACAAAATGATCTCTTGCAAACATTTCACGAGTGACATTGGCGGCTGAGGGGTAGGCTTTATAAATAAGACGGCGCAAAGCAATGCCAAAATCCCTAACGGATTCATTTGGTAAACGTCTGCGACATAAAAAGTTGGCTCTGTTCCAGTCAGCACTATCACATGGTTCCAAACATCTGCCCAGCTCCTCCTTCAAAGTTCTATAATTATTACGCGAGGCCAAGGGCAAACCAGAGTACAGCTCCCTAGCGCGGCCGGACAGAAGGAGCGACAATAATTTCATTTTTTGAGAATCATCCCACCCATTCACTTCAGCTGCTACTTCAAATTTGCCACCCAGTGTGACCATCCGCGGCAGGTACCTGTAAAGGTCTCTGGCATAAAAAACATTTTATATACCTAGAGTCTGCAGTAACATAGGTAGCTATATATACTTAATTTATGTATGAATTTTAAAATGTGTTAATCATAGAGAGTAGAGTAGATAGTAGTGTATATATAATCACAATAGAACAATTACTTCAGTCACGATTAATCATAATTAATCACACATTTAAAGTTGTAGAATTCTCCTTTATTTTTTGTGAAGAAAGAATGTCACACATGCGCCTAGTTACCAGGCTTCAACAAAGTAGCGCTCCTAGATTTCCCACACACTCAACGAAAGAGTGTAGTTGCCAGAGGCTGTCTGTGACAGGGGGTGCCCAGGGGTGACCCACCACATATTATTTTTATCTTCGCAACTCAGGCGCACAAGTTCTGCACAACCCCCCTTGCTTCAAATAAGACCGTGGTTTGGCCTTTTCTTCCTCCCATTCAACGTGTCCGCCAGCTCTTTTAAAATGCCTCTGTAACCGTCATTGTGCTACTTGGAATCTCCTGCATATATTTATGAAAAAACTAAACTCTCTCGGGTTTGGGTAGAGCTCTGGCTGATTTATGGTTCTGAGTTGACTTAATGCAAAGGGCACTTCTTGCCTTGTTGGTTTTGTTTTCCTCCTACAGTTCTGCGTTGTCTGTGTTTAAGTAGCACAATTCACCAAATTGCTTTGAGTGGAACTATCTAACCTTCGACCACGCAGTCGAGTCTAGCGAATTCCTTTGACGTGTTTCCATTTCTTTAACAGTACTGTTAAAAGAGACCCTGAATATTTCAACAATCTCGTTGTAGTTTCAAAAATATGTGTGTAAATGTTTCGGCCTGAGAGATTTAAACATTTTTGCTAATTCTTTTTAAATGTTTGTATTGTACGTTGCTTTGGATAAAAGTGTCTGCAAAGAACCCTGAACCATAATCATAACCATGAACCAAGATGATAAGAAATTGGAAAACCCAATTAAAACCCTTCATGTGAATTCTGCAAAAACATCCTCAGAGTTCATTTGCAGAGAGGCAGACGCCAAACAATAAATGCAGGGCTGGACTTGGGCTATACACCCTCTTATCAAGAATTGAAAGAGTCGTAAGTGAGGCTCATATGTGAGAATAATGTTCAGAGATTTCAGTTCAACATTCAACACCATAATCCTACAATAATTCATTTGCAAACTAGACCAGCTGGGGCTCATCACCTCACTATGCAACTGGCTTCTGGACTTCCTCAGTGAGAGCAGTACGAGTGGGCAGCACCTCAAGCAGCACCTTGCTGACACATGACTGCACACCAACCTACAGCGCCAATCACATGGTGAAGTTTACGGACGGCACAACTCTGGTGGGTCTCATCACCAAGAACGATGAGACCCACTACAGGAAGTATCAATGATCAATGGTGCTGCTGTGGAGAGAGTAAGCAGCATCAAATTCCTGGGCGTGCACATCAGTGAGGACCTCTCCTGGACCATCAACACTGCATCCCTGGCGAAGAAAGCACAGCAGCGCCTCGACTTCCTCTGCAAACTCAAGCAAGCAAGAGCCTCCTCACCCACCATGGGCACTTTCTAAAGGGACGCCATTGAAAGCATCCTCACCAGCTGCATCACTGTGTGGGGTGGGAGCTGAACAGGAAAACTCTGCAACAAATACAGCTGGAAAGATCACTGGTGCCCCACTCCCCTCCCTGCTTAGCACATACAACACCTGCCTCACCCGAAAAGCCACCACAATTGTGAACAACGCCAGCCACCATGCACACAATCCTGTGTCTCCTGTCACCTGGGAGGAGATCTAGGCAAACAGCTTCATTTACCAGGTTCTCTCTCCCCTCTCTCCCATCCCTTCCCCTCTGCCCCCCAAACCTCTGGGCTCTGAAGTTGCTGCTGTTTTTGTAAAGCACTTCTTTTTACAATAAAACATCCTTCTGCACAATTCCATGTTTGCACATTATTCTGCTTGTGCTTGTGTCTCGTGATCTTGTCTTGTTTAGTGTTAGGAAAATGTCCTTGTCTGTTCATCTCTTCTTCACCGTGGAATAGGGAGACACGCACTTTCAGTTCCTCTGTATGTTTAGCATATGTGGAGAAATTGACAATAAGTTGACTTGACTTGTGTTAGATTTTGGGCTTTTTCCCAGTTTGGCTTTTCACCTGAAGTCACTGTTCACCTTAAAGTTGCGTTGCGTTTTTTTCCCCGGCAGAATAGAAGACTGGATGTCTCAGTTACGTTGGATCAGGATCAATGATTTATTACAATTCATTTATAATTTATTACTTGATAAAATTCTGGCATCATCTAAGAACAAGTGACCCCACTGCCTACCCCACTTCAATATATATAAATGCTATTGCTTCCCTTCTGTACTACTGTTTCTATGAAAGCTTTAGCAATGCAGTATGTTTGGTCATGCCCATAAAGCATGAAGCTCTACTGAATTGAACTGAACTGTAGGAGTTCAGAGTCTAACTACAAGTAGGCTACACATACTGTGTGTATGTGACATCACACCAAATGAGAATTTCAGTGGAGTGGGCAGCACCCTGAAATCATGAATATCCTGTGCTTGTGTGTGTGTCAGAGCGTATGTGTGTGTGTGTCTGCATGTATGTGTGTGTGTTAGGTGCTACTACACCGATTGCATCTTCCTTTCTGTTATGGAAAGGTTTGTGCTGAGGTCACCTTCGAGATCAGTTTTAGAGTACAGTATGCCTTATGTTTATTCTGAGTAAATGATTGGAAATATCCACCAGCAAAAACACACAACCACGACCAGTGTATGAAACAAAGTTTTATTTTTTTATTATTTTACATATCTGTACATAAACATTTTTTCCCTCCAATAAAGATTCTGAATACAATAGGATGGCAATGATATTAACACACTTATTCATTTAAAATGATTCGTGTCAGAAAATCAACATTCACAAAATGTTGAATACCGCTTAGAGTGAACATATTACCAAAAGCTACGACTTTTACTACAAGGCAGGCATGAATCCTCTTACTCTTTTAGCACCTTCAAAGAAAAGTTTCAGTTGAAAACTACCATTTGTGCAGAAGAAGAGACCAACTTTTCAATACTGTCCAACTCAAAAAAGTCTCAGAAGTTCTCAGAAGGTCTTTTTGTTCATATCATTTTTTTTTTTGTTCTTTTTTTTTGTTTGTTTGTTTTTCAACAGACTCGACTCCCTACTAATTGTTGCTTAGCATATTTTTTTTCTCCATAGTTTTGCGTTTGACAGATATAATTTAGTGGCAGACTTAAGAACGGAACAGTAAAAAAGCAAGGCCAATCACTGAATCACAGAAAGAAGCCGGGGACAGTAGGAACAGTGTCCAACACTTACACACTTCAAACATTTCATCTGGCATGAAGTGCTCCATCATCAGCAACTCAGAGTTTTTCTTCTTTTCTTCTTTTTCATGATGTCTGTACAACCACAGAAGCAAAGGAAAGAGGTGGCCCTCGTCTGGTCAATGGCAGGATGGACAGAGATGGACAAATGTGGGGTGTGGTCGGGGTGTGTGTGTGTGTGTGTGGTTGGGGGGGGGTGGGGGGTGGGGGGTGTCATCAGTTGTCTTGGTGATGGGATGGGGGAACTGGAGTGTTGATGGTGGTCTCAGTAGGGCTTTTCCCGCCATGGTTGTGAGGTGGTGTCTGTACTGTGTGTATTTGTGTGTGTGTGTGTGTATTCGTGTTTATGTGTGTGTGTAAAAAGGTGGTAGATGCATTAGGACAGGGTCAGTGACTGACATGTGAGATTTGGATTTGGGTTGGGTTGGGTGGGATGGGTGAGTCTTCATTTGGAGAGGGTCTTCTCCGCCAAGTGTTTCTGTTGGCTCTCGGCATGCCTAGACACACACACACACACATACACAGAGTTAAAAATATATAACAGAATTCCCCCTCGGCATCTTCCACGGTCACAAGGCCAGAGCAACACTCGATTTAGAGCAGATTAACGTGTGAATGAGGACAGTTGGCCAGTATTAAAACTCCCTCAAAAGTCCTTCATTTCAAAGGAATGGTGATGAACAGACTGTGAAAGACTACATGAGTGAAGAAAGAGTGTGTGTGTGTGTGTGTGTGTGTGTGTGTGTATGTGCGTGTGTGACAGACAGAGAGAGACACAGGGAGGGGTCGTTACCTGGTCAGGTCCTCGATGTCCACCAGCATTGCGTCCTGTTCCATGTGAAGCTCATCTCTGATCAGTAGCAGCTGCACAAGCTCCTCATTCAGACCTGAACACACAGAAACACACACAGAATGGGTCAAAACACCTCAACACACACACAGCACATGTGTCAACAAGCACACACACACACACACACACGAACACAAAGTACAAAGCACAAAACACACAACACATCCTTCAAACACACACAGTGCATGTGGGAGTATGTGTGTGTGTGTGTGTATCTTACTCTCGATCTGTGAGTGGAGATCGTTAACGATGACCTGAAGCTGGCCGAGTGTCATGTCTCTGAGGTCTGACGGCTTCAGGCTCCTCTTCATCAGGCACTCACTGATGTGGGGCATATGAGGCAACTAGAGGAACGAACACACACACACACACACACACACACACATACAGAAATGAACAAGATATTACAGACCCACCCCATTTCCACTGTTTACTTTTTATGCTGAGCATGTGAGTGGAGTGGAGCTGAGCAGTAAGATTTTCTGCTCCCACTCAAATTGGCACCAGGTCGCTCTGCTTCATTCAGCCCCCCCTCGGATAAAGAGGAATAGGAACAGGAGGCCTAATGACCATCTTAACCTTCAATTCCAAAGAGCTCACAGAAACACACCGCAACAGTGCGCTGTACAGTAAGTGTACACACACACACACACACGCACACACACACACAGGGGCAAATAGCTGATAGACTGAGCAGAGATGCATGCGACCAGTTTCATGAAGGGATTCTGACTGAGTTTCATGAAGGGATTCTGGCTGAGTTTCTGAAGAGCTGATGAATGCTTTTTTCTTGTAGTTTTTAACTAAGACTTCAAAAATGTTGACTTTATTATATCCTGATACTGATAGTAATACTAACCCGACACTGGGGCAAAAATGAGACTACAGCAGATCTAAATGACAGAGCAGCATGGAACTTCAAATTCTTTCTTATAAAATAAATGAATAATAATTTCTAATGAAAAAACAAACAATCCCCCTCCAAAAAAAACAATCCAAAAAAAATCCATTAGTGCTGAACTGTTGCAGTGGAGTGAAGTGTGTGTGTGTGTGTGTGTGTGTGTGTGTGTACTATTTACAGGGGGAGAGAAAGCTTGATGAAAATGAAATTGAATAAATGACTTAATAGAGAAGTGGACTTCCTGAAATGGACTATCAAACACTATTGCCACTGAGTCAGCCCTGATGACATGCTTTTGGACAGCACCCTATGCTGTGTGTGTTTCCCCTATGCCAAGTGGAGAACCCATACTAGCCATACTGTTACACTCTGTGTGTGTTTGAAGAATCAGTTAGGACAAGCCATGCTGTCACACTTCCACCAGCGTGATGTCAATTTTCTCTATTCTAAAGCATCATACACTCAAAATACTAAGTGTATGTGTGTGTGTGTGTGTGTGTGCGCTTCCACAGAGGTGATGGCTGAGATCAGTTAGGGGAAAAATCTGAATTCTTTTTAATCAGCCATGACACTGCAGAGGAGAAACAGTCAGATAGAGAGATTGTGCCTGGCCTTAGTCTGAATGAGTGTTTGCAGGGTATAAAATGACCTTTTTGACCTACCTGCCAGAGGCAGGAAGGTGTGAATACTTACCGGCCAAAATATATTTTTACCAGCCACTCATTTTTCACAATAGGAAAATAGTATGACAATCTGTTAATTGCCCATCAATTGATTGTAAGTAGGGAACTATTATTGACTGTTTTCTGAAGCTGTTAGAATATCAGCCACTCTCTCCTCACCCCCGTTTCTGAGAAGCGCCACTTTTCATTGAATTTTCTTTTTGCTGTAGAAGCAGTTGTATGATTACTTTCCGCATTTTTTCTTTTGACTGGCTGTTGTACACCGGCAATGTGTCGCAACATACTTGCTGAAGCTGCCTTTGCTCCGATCGATATCTCTGACCAACGTGATCTCATGAGATGGCTGGACAGTTACATTTTCGAATGCTGAGTGACGGTGGACAGCCAGGGACAAATTTGAAAAATTAAACGCGATTCCACTAGTTGTAGTCTTAATGTGTTACTCCAGTTGTAGTCTTGTGTGTGCACTAATTATTTATTGTTGAAGCAGGCAAGAGGCATATTTTATCATGGCGAGTGAGCCTAATTATTTTATCCGCCAAAACATATTTTTACACGCATTTGGCGAGTGGCGGGTGCTCATTTTAAACCCTGAGTGTGTGTGTGTGTGTGTGTGGTGGGGTTTAGGCTGGTTGGGCTGGACCTACAGAATACTGCTCACCGTTACATTGTACAGGCCTACAGGTCAGTTGATAGCAGAAAGAGAGCTAGAGGGAGAGAGAGAGAGAGGGAAGGAGAGAGATGGAGGTGGAGAGAGAGAGAGAGAGAGAGAGAGAGAGGGTCCTTCCCAAGTACAGCACACTGTCCAGTGTCTACAGAGACATCAGCACACTGCTCCTTTAGTTCCTCTCAAGGTCAAACTCCTCTCAAGGTCAAATCTCTCTCCCCTTTCCTCTCCCTCATCTCATCCCCTTGCCCTCTTGTTCTCTATGATCCTGCCTCTTTCTCACTTCCTCTCTCTCACTCTTCCATGGTCCCTCTGTCTTTCTCTACGCCCTGCTTTCTCTCTTCCTCTCTGTCTGTTTCCCTCTTTCCTCTCTATCTCCTCTCCCCCCAGTGTGTGCTGTCTGTTTCTCTGACTCATTTGCTGACATCTCTCTCTCTCTCTCTCACACACTCACTCACACACACCACACACACACCTCTCACTTCTCTTTATCTGCCCATCCATGTCTTCCCCTGGCTGTGTTTGTGTGTTCCTCGCATTAGTACTGAACGCTTTCATGTCCCGTACACAGACATGGGCAATTCCATGCAGAGTGGACCCATATGTAGGCCCATCCAAAACTTGGGGATTTGATGTGTCTAACTGCAGCACTAACGTTGTTGTGTTGGCTTGTTTCCATTTATTTATCGAAGATGTTTTATTTATCATGGAGCATCAAAGGGAGAGTGCTTGTCCCCTTCATGCAGACCCACTGAGCTAGGACAACAGCAAGTCAAATATTTCAGCCAAGATGTTTGATCAGACATGTGGCACGCTCTTAACCTGGTGGGACTATAACGATCATTTATTTGTAAAAATATTTAAACAAGCTGTCTATTCATGCTCAAAAAATAAATCATAAAAACTTTCAGGGATCTTGAAATGACATTTTCACATACTATTACTGATTTCAATGAGCTGTTGGGACCCCTGGTTGTGTTAGAATTGAACACACATATGTACTGTACAAGGCACGCAGTATAAACACTAGTTACAGTAGTAGTAGTAGTCCTTGCTAATGCTGAATAAATCAGTTTCAAAAAATGTAAAGTTTTTTTTTTCTCTCCTTTTTTAATTCAAACAGTTGTAATCATTTTTCTTCATACAAACAAGTGAAACTACTTAGTCACCATGACAGAAAAATCTGCATCACTTGGATGGATTTGTTGAATTTGTTGAACACCCAAACGAATAATGCAGGATGCCTCCTGGAAAGCACCAGAGACACCGGAGAACCTGCACAGCACACTTATCAGCACACAAGACAAAAACCTTTGTAGCGAAAGAAACAAAGAAAAGCAAAACAAAACAGAACAGCTAAAGCCTGCCTTCCAGTAACCCAACCCATTCTGACCATTAGGGCTTCTCCCTCAGACAACATCCACACCAACAATCCCTCCAGCCGTCATGGCTCACATGCTGGGTTTCCCTTATGAAAGATGAATAAACGAATTAATTAATAAACTAATAAAACGATTGGCCTATGACTCATTGACATGCAGCTCAAGTAGTTCTTGAGGGGACTGTCTTACGAGTGTATGCCCTGTATTAGGCAGAGAGAGAGAACCAAACATTTCACTGTGTTCTTACTACCTATTACAATAAACCTCAACATGATTTCAGTGCGCTACAGAGAAAGCCTCATATGGAAAAGTCCTATGGGAAACATACGGGAAAGTCCTATGGGAAACATATGGAAAAGTCCTATGGGAAACATACGGGAAAGTCCTATGGGAAACATATGCACTAATGGGATAATGGAAGGACCATCAGAGAACTTAGGATGATGTAAATGCACTGTAACAGAGTATTGCAAACTGTGTGTTTGTGTGTGTGTGTGTGTGCGTGTGTGTGTCTTTTTGCCTGTCTGCATTACAAACCAACTGCATCAAGCCAAACAACCACAAACACAACAAAAATATGACACCCTATTATCATACTGTAATGAATCAAAGTGGAAAAGCTATCAAGAGATGACAGATATGATGTGGCTTTGAAATCTTACGGCTGTGTGGTCAGACTCCAAGCAAAGTGGGATTTTCCTGGTTTCCTCTGCACAACCTACTACACAGCCTCAACTTGAGATATCAGAGATACCTGACCACATAACACCCAACAATGCTGTAGCAATGCTGAATTACAGTACATGAGATGTTTTCTCCGCTGATTTACAATACATGTAAATTCTCTCTGAGTCATAACAATAAGACACCTTTTGCATCACGGCGTAAATTTTAAAATCTATTTTTGACTGTATGATCTTTTGGATATCTCTTCACTGGTGTGGATATCTCTTCACTGGTTTGATTCATCTCTAAATTGCATACAGAACCAACTGAGGCTGGAGTTGTGACACTGCCTGTCCTAAAACTGAAAGCTTGAAATGAACACAATCATTGTTGAAAGAGGGATTGTTTTGACTTGATGCTGTTCGTGTCACTACTGGAGAGTTCACAGAAATAGACAAGTCTTCCAAATAAACTAAAAAAACTGCTTCAGTAATGCACCTAATCTTCTGAATGTAACAGAATAAAGTCCAATAAAGCCTAAGTACTGCACCCAGTGTGGCACTAGCCTCAGCCCATGTTGCTTGTGGCACTACTGGAGAAGGTTCTCACTTATGGCCCTTTTCCACGGACCGGTACAAGCCCAGTTTGGCTCAGCTCTACTTGCTTTTTTTTTGCTTTTCCTTGACTAAAATCTGGTACCGTTCTTGGTGCCACCTTTGTCGAGGTTCCAAGCGAGCTGAACTGATCCCACAGATAGTTTAGAGCTATAGCAACCAGTTGAATTAAACGGTGCTTTTATGCAGTGGAAAACAAAACATCCAAAACCAAACCGAGTCGAGTTGAGCTGAGACCATTCAGTGGAAAACTGTCATTAGAAATACTGATAGACGAGTCTTCTAAACAGAATAAAATAAACGAAAGCAAAGTTGACTGGGATTTGGCAGACGCTCTTATCTAAAGCGACACGGACATGCAAAGTGAGGTTTGGGAATCAAATTCGGGTTGCCGTCGACCCACGCAACCACTGCTCCATGACGCACACATGTAAAATAACGCTTCAGTGTCAGAGTCGTGGATCTGCCCAAGGTTTCTTCCTAGATTAACTGAACATAAGGGAGTTTTTCCTTGCCCCTGTTGCTCTTGGGTGCTCCTTCTGTGAAGCGCCATGAGACAATACTGTTGTAAAAGGCGCTGTATAAATAAAACTGAATTGAATTGAATTGAAGTTAGGCACTAAGGCAGCAGCATGGCCTTCAATGGCACTTGTGCTGTAGACTACTGTTAGCTTGCAGTAGGCTCCACAGCCATGTGCTGCCTTGCTATACTGAGCCTTGGCTACTGACATCAAGCTGCCATCCAGAGAACTGTGGCTGGGTTGTGTGTGGGGCTTAAACAGCTCTGAATAGTGGTGCTTACGGTACGGGAGAACTGTGCTCAGGAGGTGCGTGGGCCACAGCGAGACACTTGTGTCACAGCTGTCATTGCTGGGCAGCCAGCTGGTCTTCAGTAAGAGCGCTGGTGGTTTGTGACTTCCTACAACACAGGAAGGAAGAAAGAAATCTCCGGGCCAATCCCTCCCACCTCTCTCTCTCACTACCCATAATGCTCTGTGTGAGCGAGCACTGGTCTTCTGCTTTCTCTTTTAGTTCTCTGCTTCTGTCTTTCTCCCGTCAGGAACTTCATACCCTCAGCCCTCTCCTCGACACTGGGAAGAAGTATCTGTGTAGGCTTTAAAAACTCACACTGCATCCAGTGTTATGGGCTTGGGTGTGTGTGCGTGTGTGTGTTGGCACTGGTGCATATGCACAGTACATATGCGGTTTGGGGGAAGGCTCCGTGTGTGTGTGTGTGAGTGATGACGTAGTGTGATGTAGTTTCTCCACCCTGGGTTTCCTTGTGTTTGGAAGGCGTGAGTGATGTCAACACTCTGTCATGTGCAACGAAAGTGTGCAACACTGAGGCTGTATGTGTAGGTGGGGAAGTGTGTGATAGTCAGACAGAAACAGAGACAGAGAAAGAGAGGGCCCACAGGATACTGGTGTCCTCATATCTGTATTGTGTTATTGTTTTCTGTCCCTAAAACACTGTCATGACGTCCTTCATTTGACTGTCATGAGCTAACGCTAATAATGCTAATGTTTTTATCCAAAGAAACTGTCAACATAAACGGAGAAAAAGAATCAGTCTATTGGCCTGTCTATTAGGCTTCACCTAAATTTTCTTCCGGATTAATCTATTTATCTATCTATCTATCATCCTTTAAAAAGTTTCAAAAATGTGTCACCTGAGAAGATCCTTTTTTAGTTTCTCGGGCAAAAGCTACATCAGATCTGGATGCCATTTTTCTCATTCAAGTATAGTTTCTCTTTGCGAAGGAGAAAAAGACCCTGCATTAGCTAACTAGTGTGTGTGAGTTTGAACGAGAGCTGGCCACTGTGTGTGTGTGAATGCGGGCTGAATGTGCGACCAGTACGGAGGAGTCCCACTCTGTGCACAGGGGAAATATTCAGAGGCAGAAAATCAATGAAGTGAAACTAAAACTGATCTACAGTTGAGGCTTCTGAAAGGAATGACGACCTCACTGTGAAAGTGACACTAGGCAGATACAGCATGATGACTACATGCAGTAAAAAAAGATTCTCTGATCAGTGATCAGTCAAAGTGATTATTTGAGCTGACTGTGTTGCGTGTAACGCAATAATTCCCTGTAGGCACAGGGAACAAATCTCTCTCTCTCTCTCCTATAAAGGTTTTAGAAGATAAAGCCTCTCTCTCCATCTCTCTGTTTCTCTGTCCATCTGTCCCTCCCCAGGCCATAAGATGTTAAAAATCAAAGCCTCTCTCTTTCTGTGCATTTGAGCCTCCTGCAGTAGAGCTGCTATTTGGCCTCTACGAGCAGCAGTTCCCTCCACACTGAGGCAGTGCAGTGGAGCTGATCCAGTGTGGCAGGTAGGCACAGGGTCCGGGCAGCGCCAGCAGTCGCAGTGTCTCGGCCCATAAATAATACACACCACCTGCCCACAGCACACGCCACACCACGCTCTATTTTTATTCTTTTATCCCATGATTCGCTGAACAAGCACCAGGCCAAGGAGGGGCAGCACAGATGCATGCTGGGTAAAAAGGAGACTTGATCTGAGGGTGTGCAGCTGTTCAGCACAGGAACTCTTGAAAAATAATCAAGAATTCAGCTACTAGCCACTATGTGTGTGTGCATGTGTGTGTGTAAATGTGCATCTGCATGTGTGTGTGTAAATGTGTATAAATGAGCAAGTGTGTGAATGCGTCTGTAATTCAGTTTCAATTCAATTAAATTCAGTTTTATTTATACAGCGCCTTTTACAATAGTATTGTCTCATGGCGCTTCACAGAAGGAGCACCCAAGAGCAACAGGGGCAAGGAAAAACTCCCTTATGTTCAGTCTGTAAGTGTGTAACAGTGGCCAGGCCAGAGTGCTGGGGTTCTTACATTATTTTCTGCTTCACATTTACAAAGTGAGTAAGTTTTTCAGTGTGTGTGTGTGTGAGCCTCTGTGTAGATGAATGATTTCCAAGTCAAATGTACGCACACACACATAGACACAGACACACACACACAGACAAAAACACACACACACACAGACACCCATACACTGGTTGCATGACATCATAAATAAGGAAGTGGTGGGCAATCTCTGAGCTGAGGGAGAAATGTGATCATACACACAGACCACAATCCCATGCCTGTCCCTGTGTGTGAGAGAACCTTTGCTAGAACTAGTACCACAGGAACCGTTTGATTCCCATGCCAGTCCCTGTGTGTAATAGAAACCTTCACTAGACCCAAAACGACAGGAACTGTTTGGCTATGATGGTTCCATATCCAGACGGTTACCGTAAGAAACACAGGTGACTTACATTGGTCATTTAGTGGTTATCAGTGGTCAGCAGTAAACAGTGGTCATTAAGATTGCGTGTTCAGCCTATAGGGGAAGGCCTGTGTGTGTGTTTGTTTTTATGTGTGTGTGTGTGTGTGGTGTGTGTGTGTGCAGAGACTACGGGAAGCCATTAGGAGAGAGAGAGAGAAGTGAGAGAAAAGGACAAAAAGGTGGAAGGGAGACAGAGAGCAAAAGAATGAAAAGATACAGAGAGAAAAAGTCCCAGTGGGTGAAAATGAATGTGTCTCCCTCTTCACCCCCTCTACATTTGATATCACTTTGTGTATTTGTGTGTGTGACTGACTGTCTCTACATTTGATATCACTGTGTTTATTTGTGTGTGTGACTGACTGTCTCTACATTTGATATCACTGTGTGTATTTGTGTGTGTGATTGACTTTGACTTTGTCTCTCTGTCTCTCTCTCTCTCTCGACTGTCTCTCTGTCTCACTGTGTGTGTGTGTGTGTGTGTGTGTGTGTGTGTGTTCCTCTCACCAGGTCTGCCACAGGGGACTTCTTGCGATTCTGTTTCTCCACCTCCACCTGCATCTTGGCCATGGGTTTGGCCATAGCCAGTGCCAACTTGGCCTCCGCCTGAAGCTTCTTCTGCCGACTCAGGAAGTCCATGTCCTCCAGGGACTCGGAGTCCTCCTCCGCCGTGTCCCGGTCTGAGTAGGATGAACTCTGCTTGCTCTGGAGAGAGAGGGAGAGAGATGACGAAAGATGAAGAGAGAAGGAGAGACAGAGAGAGCAGAAATGTTCCACATAGAGAGACAGGGAGAGAGAGAGACATGGAAGGAGGGAGAGAGAGATACCATATAATACACTATGCTATACATGTCACTCTGTACTATATGCCACATCATTTTACTATGCATCAAATCAATCTGTATCATATCGCCTTGCCTTGCCTTGCCTAGCCTCACATGACATCAGTTTGTTAATGACTCATGTACACAGCATAAATGTCAAATTTTATGTGTAAACTTCAGTCTCATTTCCTGTCTGTGTCCATTTCAAGCTGTGACTGCGATGTCTACTGAGTTAGGTGACTAGGTCAGTGACTACGATATCTGCTGATTTAGATGACTTAATGCTACGCCTTACAATGTGAAGTACAGCAATGATTTGTGTTCTATTTTCTGTGTGTGTATATGTGTATTGTGGTGGTAAGGCTCAAAGCAGTTCCTCGAAAGTAAGCACACACTAAAATCACACTCTTGCTAGCGTTGAGCTAACAGCCGGGCTGATTGAAATCCATCCATACATCTGTGCACACAGAATGAGTAAGACCTTGAGGGCCAGTGTTCGCGTCAGACACAGTGAGATCTCCTTGAGTTTACAAATGACGAGCACAAAGTTGGTAGTGTACAGCAATGGGGCAGACAGGGCACTGGATTATGCACTACAAACAGCTAGGGGGAACTGGAAATGTGTTGCTTCTTAGAAAGCCAGTGCATGATATGTGTGTTCCTAGTTTCTCAAATATCCCTGAGGAGGCTTGTGTGAAATGCACCCACTCTATGCCTCAGGGGACAAAAAAAAGAAATGCATTCACTGTAAAAGAGCTCAACGTTAGCCCATCAAGTCTTGCTTTGGGTTAAATAGTATAGATACACACAATATCTCCTAGTTGTAATACATGCCTTGTGTGCTATAAAATGTTTTGAAAATCACAAGATGACTTCAGAGGGTTTGGCTCAGTTCACATACATGTATATATCTAATAGGCACACACGCACAACTTCATATTGTGTGATCATGTGACATCAACAGAAATTCCATCAAAGCGTTACAGTAAGGTGATAAAACACTGAGAAGAACCTGAAGTGATCACACAACAGAACAGTAGACCAGAACAATGCTGGACTGGTAACTGCTATCTCACTCCTGAGGTGTGTTTACCATAGCAACCAAAAGCAAAAAAATATTTCCAGGGCTTGCTAGACTAAAGATTACTGTTTTAATTGAACAATTTGAATGTTTCCATAAAAACCTTCAAATCATTACTCTTTGTTTACTAAGTGTGAATGTACATCTAATCTTAAATCTTGGACACAGCTGATACAGCAAAGCTCTCAGCCAGTAGAAGCTGATTCTGAGGGCATGGAGGTTTGCGTTCTGAGAAACCGCCACACTGATGCAGTAGTGCAGAAATGATTCGAGGGTACACTGAAGGGTACACACACACACACACACCACCTCAAACAGTTTGGCTGGCCTCTCTTGTCACGCAAGGGGGATTGTGAACAACCACCTCATACTCTCCCAACACACTGTTGTTTTTTTTAAATCTTCTTCATATGACAGAAAATGACCTGACTTTTGACTTGGTGGAGGCAGAAGTGACCAGGTCCACTCTCCCTAAATAGCAACGCTCACTTTCACAAATATCCCCAAAGATTTACAGGAAAGCTCAGCTTAAGGGGATTCCCATCCATTAATCCAGCTGGCTGTGTGGGTTATCATGAGACCTCTCCCATAGCGAGCCGTATCAGCACTCAGCCACAGGAACAAGGAGAAATGACCATAGTAATGAGCAGAGCTATCGTCCAGTATTAATAACCCTGTGACTGGTTGCATGTTGGTTATTATACAGGCCTTTATAATTTGATATTCATCTTTCTGTAATAAGTTGATCTTCATCTAAGTCACTTTACCTGAGCTGTGCTCTGATTATCAATGTGTAATGGTAAGTCTGTTGGACATCAATGCAATATGATGATGATCATACAGTACACAGTTACTGGTATCTCCCGAGCTACCTGTTGGAGACCCCTAATCTAGTGTATGTGGGGACTAGATAGCTCACCATAAGAGAGAGTGATGATATGGCCTAGTGGGTGTAGGGACTAGTTAGCAGTTAGCTCACCATAGGAGAGAGTGATGATATGGCCTAGTGGGTGTAGGGACTAGTTAGCAGTTAGCTCACCATAGGAGAGAGTGATGATATGGCCTAGTGGGTGTAGGGACTAGTTAGCAGTTAGCTCACCATAGGAGAGAGTGATGATATGGCCTAGTGGGTGTAGGGACTAGTTAGCAGTTAGCTCACCATAGGAGAGAGTGATGATATGGCCTAGTGGGTGTAGGGACTAGTTAGCAGTTAGCTCACCATAGGAGAGAGTGATGATATGGCCTAGTGCAGTGGTTCCCAAACTTTTAACTGCCATGTACCCCCTGAGACATTCTATGTCCAACCATGTACCCCCTGCACCATAGACAGATTGCTATTATAATTAATATTTTTCTAATTATTATTGCTGCATATACAAATGTGAACTCATATTGATATACAGGCTACCATGTAGTGGCAATTGCGGTGTATTTGGGACAATTTGAGTGCAAGATCTTTGTCCACGTATAGTCTGTACCTGAACTTCATGTTGGTGAGACCTAGGAATTTATTCACAGACTTTTTTGTGTACCCCCTTGAATTGATCCAAGTACCCCCAGGGGTACTCGTACCCCAGTTTGACAACCACTAGCCTAGTGCATAAGGGACTAGTTAGCGGTTAGCTCACCATAGGAGAGAGTGATGATATGGCCTAGTGCATAAGGGACTAGTTAGCGGTAAGCTCACCATAGGAGAGAGTGGTGTGTCCAGACTCGTCTCTGTCTTGCTGTCATCTGCATCGCTGTCTTTGTCACTGCTGCTGTCGTTCACAAAGCAGATCTGGAGATTCATCCCACTCTGAAGCCTAAAGACACACACACATACACACACCGCACACACACAGAAGAACACATTAAGTTACCAGAGCGACAGTGAAGTGAAGACAGTGAAATTCACTAAAACGGTCTTACATTATAATCTTAAAGACATCTGACATATTGAGGCACCTGGAAAGCCACAAAAACAACATATGCGGTGAATGAAACTGCTGTTACCATGGAAAAAGCTCTGAAAGTTACCTGAATTTACTATGCTAACAGCTGCATCGCTACACCTGTGAGCTGAGGGGAGGTTTTCTTCCTCTCAGGGTTACTATGGTAACAGACTGGTCTGAGGTCTTGTTAGCAACAGTGCGCTGCATTAACATCAGTATTTGCCCTCTTATTACTACAGCAAACAATCTACTGGGGTTTCAATTTGTGTGGCTTTCTGGGGAACAACATTAAATTGGTAGTTTCACTGAGCAAAACATGCTAAATGACCTTTCACGTGATGAGCCAAACAACTGCACGCTACACACAAGCAACCATGAGTGGTGGTAAGGGGGGAAACACCAAACTTGACCGACTGTTTGGACAATGAAACCACAGCCAGAACATGAGGGGATGACCCCATGCAGCCTACAGGGACGTGAAACACTAAGACCCATTCTTTCAAAGTCAAAAAACACTGCTGCATGCAAAACAGTGAGACCTGCTCTGTCAAGACTGCCCAAGGCTGTAATATGATTTTTAACCACTCTATCGTCTTGGCTCGAAACACGTGCTGTCAATGTTAACGAGTTAACACGTTAACGCATGTGATTCATTTTTTTTTAACACAAATTAATCATGCAGACAAATATGTCACACTACTCTACCCACAAGCGCCTCACATAGCTTTGGCTTTAGCACACAGTTGACATAATGGCACAGACAGTCTGTTGACCTCATTGTTGGCACAGATAGTCTGCAGCCCTTGCAAACTATTGCCTGACTTGAGGAAAATTGAGGCTTTTTGTCTCTTCTAGGGTAAAGCAAAGTGTACAAGTCACTACACAGAAGTTCAATATGCACAAGACCGGTTCAAAGCTAGCTGTTCGTGTTTATCTGAAGGTTGACTGCTCTGCTCCATACTGACTTGAGCTGCAAAGTCGCCTGCAGTAGCGAGTAGTGTCTACAGTAGTAGTGTCTTGTCAAGATTTCGAGAGCTTTGCCCAGGAATGAAAGAGTTTCTCTTTGACATTATTCACAGAATACAAGCAGAATCATAACGGTTGTAGATGCTTCATAATATGGCATTTATAAAAGAGGTAACATGCTAAATGAGAGTACAAGGAAGAGGACAAACCGTGAAGCAAGAGGGAATGTGGAGAATTTGCGAGCCTTTGATACAAGTGTGTGTATGTGTGTTTAAAAAATCATGTAGTCGCTCACCCCTGGGCACCCTTGACATAGACAACCTGTGGCAACTACACTTTTTCACGAGCGCCACTTTGCTGAAGGCTGTGCTAACCAGGGACATGTCTGACATTCTTTTTTCACAACAAAAATAAAGGAGAATTATGGAACTTTAAATGTGTGATTATTTATGATTAATGGTGATTAACCTTAATTTGCTATTGTAATTAATTAGATTAATTTTTAATCGATACAGCGCTAGTCTGAACACAAAAAAGGCATAAAATCCTTACACACTCACTTCAATGCCATCTACCTAAGAAAACTGTTTCAAGTCACCACACACTTCACTGCCATCTACCTATGAATACTGTTTCAAGTCCTCCATGATGGAGCCACAGGTGCTTCCCATGTGGGCGTCCGGTCAGGAATGAGAGTCTGGGGTGAGTGGAGTGGGAAGAGGAGGTGTAGTTAGGAAGTGTTTTTTGGGGAACTCCTCAATGTCTTCCCTGAATACACACACAGACACAACCTTTACCCTCAACTGTGCTCTGTGACGCTCAGTCACACTTTGACCTTAAGTATTTCAGGCATCTGGCATGTGGTTAATGTGTGTGTGCGGTGAGTACCAAAACACTTCCTGAACACACACATACACACACATACACACACACACACAGACACACACACACTGCAGTTTCCATTCCTCATCAATGACTACCACCTCTCTCATGCTCACACACACACTTACTTTCTTTTATTCACTCACTAAGTATTGTGTAATTCATAGTTCAAGTAAAGCCATAAATAACCTTAGTGAAATAAATAATATGAATATATATATGAATAAATAGCAATAAATACAGAGATAAGACACATATTAATAAATGCACTTGTTAGATCAATCAGTCAAGGCAACATTAGCTTTGTAGAAGTTTCAAATGCTTTTGAAGAAGTTTGACCGATCCCTTTAATGTATTGTTATCGCCCCTTTAAGACACTGGCACGGCTATGCACGAGCTAGTTCAGAATCAGTACACAAACAACAGACGCTAACGGAAAACCAGTACCATAGACGCGAAATCTAGACACCTTGAATTAAACTCTAAATAAAGCTCATTTAACATTTCTAATAACTTTTAAAAAGTGTCAACCCAGTACCATCATAATGGTGGTTTTGATGTTTTGAAGACGGTTTTCACTTTGTGATAGTCTGTTGCGTTGACTGAACATATTACAGTGTAATAAGCTAGCGAGATAAAACATGTATACACCGATCAAAACACTGTTACTTAAGGTGTTTTCACCGGTTTATGAATATTCTATGTTAAAGAAAGGAAATGTATGTAAGATTATTCCCTATCCCCGTGATATTTTCTTGATTAATTTGTGTTATTGAGTAACGGCTAAGCCGTTCATTTTTTTTTACGTTACTATGGTGACACAGTCAGTAGCGAGGATAGCACTACAGTTTTCGCTATGTAAAACAAGAGTGTAAGCACTAGAGAGTTTTTACTAGAAAGAAGAACATACATTTGATGTACATTTATGGCCTGCTGTGCAGGCCAAGTTTTTTCCCTACCCAGGGAGAGTTGTGGACAGCTTGACGACGGATCGGACCTTTGATTCTTCAGCGTAATTGCGAGACAGCTGAAAGATATTTCAAGTGGACACTAGGTGGCGAGCCTACCCAAGGAAATCTAACCTGCAAGCGCTGAACTCTCTCTCTCTCTCACACACACATTCACACACACACACACACACACACACACACACTTTGGATCGTCTACACGGTTTGAACTGAACAAATTGAACTGAGCTATTCTTTGGACTATACATTGGATATTAACTGAGCTTTTGAACAAATCGCATTGGACGGATCGTCTGGACTGAAATTATTTAAAGTGTGTTATGTTGGTTATGTAAGGTTTTCTAACAAAGCCTTGTGAAGTGTGAATGGATAAATATATCACTGTGAATTGGTTAATGTGTTTATTTTTTCCTTTATTTTTCCTGTTAAAGTGAAACTGAAAGGTGAAGCAATCGCACTTTCAAAAGAAACATTTAAAATACTTGCCTTTTACCTGCAAAGAAAGAGTTAGATTCTGTAAAGTGAAACAATCTCACTTAAAGAAAGAAGAGTTCACTCAAAAAAAAAAGAAATAAATAGAAATAAACAGCTGGAAAACAGGTAAAGCAACTGTTCCTAAGATAAGCTATTGGGAATCTAAAAGACCAGTCTAAGACAAACCAATCTAGAACAAACTCATTTAAACCTATTTAAACAAGAATTAAACTCAAAAGATTTGAAAGTATTTATGACACATCTTGTGCTGAAAATATTTATTGATCTATATCTCGTACTGTAAATATTTATTGATCTACATCTCGTACTGTGAATATTTATTGATCTGTATCCCATACTGTAAATATTTATTGATCTATATCTCGTACTGTAAATATTTATTGAACTATTTATTCTCTCCTATCTATTCTACTCATTGACCTATGTAATACTCATTCTTGTTCAGTAAACTGTTGGCTTATTTATATAAATCTTCATGTCTCATGTCTCTTTCTCGACTATTTGCCACACAATTGCTACACATGCATAATGTTTCTCATTGTGTCCCCCCCTCTCACTCATTTTTAAATTCACAAACACACACAGGCCATTGAACAGTGAGCAAACATGAGTGGTTCAATCACAGTGAAATCCCCCCAGTCTTCTACCGACTCCAACATTTCTAAGTGGATTTTAGATCCTATGCTAAGGCATCTATGTGTGTGTTTGAAATGAGTGTTCCACAAACGTACAGCTGTGTTGCAGGGTGTGCTCAAATGCGGCAGGGCATGTGATACTGATGATTCACAACACACACACACACACACACACGAACACACAGCGCATACAGCGTAAGCGTTTGGCGATAAACAGGTATAATTTTCAGAAATGGACAGAAATCAGTGGCTTTGCCAAGAGCTGATGCCTTGAGCTGTTAGTTCCAAGGACTGATGCTTAGCGCTGATAGTTCCAAAAACTGATGCTCAGTGCCTGTTGTGACATTTACTCAATCATATTCTTCCCCTCCAGTCAATGACATTAAGACATCTGTCAAGCACAGAATCAGTGATAGGCTTTCAGTTTGCCAGCCCAAACATCACTGGTTACATTCGGTTATGCTCTTAAAAATTGGATTTTATGGTTCTCCTCATTCTAAAACTGTTCAGAAAGCACACACACACACACACACACACACACACACACACACACACACACACAGTGTGTAGTACGTACCGTGAGGACAGACTAGGTTTGCCGCTCTTGCTGCAGCTGGTGTAGATGCCGGGTCCATCATCAAAAAAGCTGCCCAGGGCCAGTTTTTGACGGATAGACTCTCTCTCATTCTTCTGGGCCTGCCACCAGAGAAGACACAAACACAGTGGTGAGACATCTGAATACCACACACACACAGCTGAACACACAGCTCATTCTTCTGGGCCTGCCACCGGAGAAGACACAAACACAGTGGTGAGACACCACACACACACCTAAACACACAGCTCATTCTTTTGGGTCAACCATACCACACAGCACAGAGAGCAGCCCTCTAGGCTTGTTGTCACACACACCAATAGGAGTGTGTTTCCTGCGATGGAGCTTTGTACAGTACTTTTGGGTTAAATGATCCGAAAATGAGAGCGGCAAAACCACCACAGATGTAAGCCGGCAACCGGTGTAGAGAGACAAACGCTTAAGCATTGTATGGTGCACATATCCACTGTCGTTAGCGCCAGATCATCTCTTCTGCATCACGCTCTGGCACGTGTGGCAGTTGTATGTAGTTCAGTGCAAGCGGATGCAAACGCTGCATTCAGGATCACTGGAAACTGTCACACACCTGGCCCCATCTTACATAGGCCTGTTCATAGACATAAATTAAATGAAATACACAAAATGAATAAACAAAAAACAAAAACAAAAAAGAGTTGCGAAGACTAAGGTGAGCCCAAGACACAAGCACTCACACGCTTTGGGAGATCAGTGCGAAATTCCCTTAGGAAACACCAGCAACCCTATCTGACTGTACAGCATTTAAGACACTTGCCTTCACCCTTTGAGTGTTTGACAAGGATATTTCTCTTAGTCATTCTTGTCAAACTCAGAGAGATTCTTCAGAAATTTCAAACCTCTTAAACATTCCTTCAACCACTCGTTGGGTTGTTAGTACTGCACCTCATGACTCATTTCACAAGCTGAGCATTCCTGTCCCTGCGCTGCTGCAGTACTCAAAAGCCCCACTAGATGGCGACATAGTGGGGAACATCGGCTCTCGGCACTAGTCATCTCTCCTGCAGCATCAAATGACAGAAGCACAAGCACCTAAAAGGTCAGAGCGTACAGTGTGGAGTCAAGAGTATTAAAGGTCTGGGAGTACAGGATATAGATTATA
>PYXC01000815.1:1192500-1196433 GCA_015244755.2 Tenualosa ilisha
ATATGTGTATGTAGGCCATATGAGAGTGTATTCAAGCATGTGTTCGTGAAAATGTGTGTGTGTGTGTGTGTGTGTCTGGGGGGCTCATAGTGGGAGAGGGAGCCCATATGTACGTGGGCTTTTGTAACATATGTCTGATACAGTGTGTGAATATGCAGCAAGTATGTGTGTGAATATGCAGTGAGTATTTGTGTATGTGTGAGTGTGTGTGTGTGTGTGTGTGTGTGTGTGTGTGTGTGTGTGTGAGAGAGGGGGAGATATTGCGGCAAATGTGTGCAGCAGATGAAGCATAGTGAGACATGAGTTGAGTTGAGAGGAATCTCATCGCTAGACTTAAAGGGGCAGCTCCCCTTCTAACTGGCCCCCAGTGAAGCCCTCTCTGGCATTAACACACACACACACACACACACACACACACACACACACACACACACACACACACAGCCAGAGGGACAGAAGCACAGTAGAACTTGATAGCACCAGCAATGTGATGAGAGGCATGTGCAGAAACCCCATCATAAACACACACACACACACACACACACACACACACAAACACACTCACACTTGTAAATACAGCACTGAACGTCACGTGAAAGAAGACCTCTTAAAGTTACACCACCTCACACACTTTCAAGTCACAACCTCTGGCCATACACACACACACACACACACACACACACACACACAACACACAACACACACACACACACACACACACACACACAATCACTCACTCTCTCTCTGTTACCTTCTTATAGTTATCCATGTATAAGGTAGAGGCTTTGAGGACGACATCATCCACCTCAGCATCATAGTCCATATTATCCATTCCTGAGCCTGCCTCTCTCTGTTTCTCTCTCTCCGTCTTTCTGTTTCTCTCTCCCTCACTCTCTCTCTCTCTCCGTCTACCGCAGCCCCAGTAGTGGGTGAGAGTGTGGTGTGTCCCATCTAAGTCCTGAGCTGGCGTGGTGTGTGTGAGCTGCAGAGGACATGGAGAGAGAAGCACAGTACAGACCTGCTCTCCATGTC
Organism: Tenualosa ilisha; assembly: GCA_015244755.2. Classification (NCBI taxonomy): domain Eukaryota; kingdom Metazoa; phylum Chordata; class Actinopteri; order Clupeiformes; family Clupeidae; genus Tenualosa; species Tenualosa ilisha. Next base: position 1,193,533 of record PYXC01000815.1, read on the forward strand.
TGTGTCTAGTCTCTGTGTGAGAGTGGTGAGAGTGTATGTGAGTGTGTGAGAGAGAGTGTGTGTGTGTGTGTGTGTGTCTGAGCTCTCTGTGCTTCCCTCCTGACGGCCCTCTGAACTCTGACTGTCTGTCAGCTCTGCAGAAGGGCCATAAACACCACCCCTTCCCTCCTAACCCCCTGACACACACACACACACACACATTCCCTCCCACTCAGTAGTGGACAGAGGTGGTCACTAGAAGGAGAGAGAGAATGACAATGAGAAAAAAGAAAATATACAGGCATACAGAGAGAGAGAGAGAGATAGAAGGAGAGAGAGAGAAAAAGAAGGAGAGAGAGAGATAGAGAAGAGAGAAAAAGGGAGAGAAAGAGTGTGTGCAATAGAGAGAGAGAGGGAGAAAGAGAAAGAAAAAGTGTGCACAAGAGAGAAAGAGCAAGGGACAGAGAGAGAGAGAGAGAGGGAGAGAGAGATTCCATTCTAACACCCTGTTGTGAGGACAGCTGCTTCTACCAGCTAGTTTGGAAAGCGACACCTCGGCATGTGTCTGTATGTGTGTGTGTGTGTGAGAGTGTGTGTGTGTGTGTGTTTGTGTAAGAGAGGGGGAGATATCGCCAACCTCTCCCTCCCTCCCTCCAAATACTGTCTCTTTTCTCTTCTTTACTGAGGGCTTATCTGTGTGTGTGTGTGTGGTGTGTGTGTGTGTGTGTGTGTGTGTGTGTGTGTGTGCAGGGCCCAGTGGATTCCCTCACTCCACTACTGATAAAGTCAGTTCAGCTCTACCAGTGTGCATGTGTGTGTGTGTGTGTGCTTTTCTCTTTATCCGCAGGCAGGAAAAGCCTGCAGCTGCATCAACTACTCATGAAGAAGTTTGTGTGTGTGTGTGAGTGTGAGAGAGATGAGAGTCAGGTATATAGTGATAATGATGATAATGATAAGAGTCTGATACAGCAATGCTGTATGAGAAAGTGTGTGTGTGTGTGTGTGTGTGTGTGTGTGTGTGTGTGTGAGTGTGAGAGAGATGAGAGTCAGGTATATAGTGATAATGATGATAATGATAAGAGTCTGATACAGCAATGCTGTATGAGAAAGTGTGTGTGTGTGTGTGTGTGTGTGTGAGTGTGTGTGTGTGTGTGTGTGAGTGTGTGTATGTGTGTGAGTGAGAGAGCTTGAGACCACTGCTCTGCTTGGTAAAAATAGCCAACTTTCCGCTTCCCAAGAGCAGGCAGCTATGGCTCTGGCATAATAAATACACCTTTAAACACACACACACACACACACACACACACACACACACCTGTTCTGGCCCGCTGGAGCGGGGTGGAAACCAAACTGTGGGAAAGTGTGTGTGCGTGATTATTTCCATGTATATGTCTATGGTATGTTGTCTGTGTGAATGCTTCCATGCATAATTGACTGTTGTGTGTGTGTGTGTTGTGTGTGTGTGTGTGTTTGTGAACGTGCATGTGAGAAAAAGCACTAGTGTGCTTCTGCATACATTTCTGTGTATATGCTGATGTCCCTGGTTATGCATACAGCCAGAAACAACAGGCACGTACATAAACACACACACACACACACACTCTGTGCTTATTTTTAGAATCCTTAAAACACACTTTTGGGTGTTCAGGGGAAAACAAGCTTGAGCCCTTTGATCTGTTTACACAGGAGGCTCTGAGACCTTCACTTCACTTTTCCACTTCTCTTCTCTCTCTCCCTTGTTTTTCTTCTTTTCCTCTTCCTCCCTTCTTCTCCCTGTGCTGTCAGCTGAGCTCACCTCAGGAGGCTGTCCTCAGGAGGAGCTGAGGAGACAAAACACTCACACTTCCCTTCCTCTCTCTCTCTCCCCCTTTCTCTTATTCTCTTTCTCTCTCTCTCTTCCCCTCTCTCTTATTCTCTTCCTCTCTCTCTCCCCCATCTCTCTTCTTCTCTTCCTCTCTCTCTCAACCCTCTATCTCTTCTTCTCTTCCTTCTCTCATCTCTCTCTTCCCTCCCTAGGTATCACTCACTTCCAACACAAAGGATCCTGGTGAGCTGAGGAACATTTCTGAGTTCACTGCTCAGGCTTGTATTATTTTAGGAGGCAAAAGGATGATGGCAATTCTAGACTCTTCTAACTACTACTACTACTACTACTAATAATAATAATAATTAATTTTATTATGTTTGTTTACGTAGTGTTTAACTAACCTGTCTCTTTACTACACACATCACCATCTGTTCCACACACACAGATCCATCTGAACAAACATGGAGAGAAATCTAATGGATGACAGCAATGAGATCCAATCAAGTGTTTTCAAATGCATTACCTAGACTGTGTCAAACGCATTACCTGAGTACCTTTGTGCTTTCAGTGGGGTTCCTCCATCTCATGCTAGTGTCTTTCCATTCATCTCCCTTATTCTCTCTCTCTCTCCCTTTCTCTCTCTCTTTCTCTACCTCCCTCTTTCCAACCAATGAGCTTGTGTCTGAGCCTAACGCCATGGAAACAGACAGGAATTCAGATAGTGTGGTGATGGTCACTCTGTCTCATTTCAATCCACCACTCACTCCAAGAGACACTGAGGCCTTTGCTCAAAACAGACGTTACTGTCCCATCACTGCCTTAGTCAAGTCTTTGATTGCTCTTTGTTCTTCTTTGGCTTTTGTCGTGATCTTGGGTTTTAGATCACAGGGTTTCCCGCTTTTGGGCTCCCATGCCTTGCTGATCTCATCCCGGGGGCTGACGTCAGTCTCTCTCTCTCTCTCTCCTCTCTCCCTCCCTCCCTCCCTCCCTGTCTCTGCCCCTCCTGTTTCAGAGAAAGGCTTCTGCACAGGCAGTCCTACATGCTGCTAAGCTGTGTTGACGTGTCTTTGCCACATGAGCATGTAGATTACAGCTGAGATTAGAAATGACCGCTT
>PYXC01000816.1:0-12500 GCA_015244755.2 Tenualosa ilisha
ATCTGGCCCCGTGTCTGTGTGTGTTGGATCTGGCCCTGATGCTGCTCTGATGTGAAGCTAAAGAGAATCGGATGGCTTTTTGAACAGTAAGCCTTGCATCTTACAAAGGTCATGTCTCACCTGACATATGGTCATAAAGTGAGAAGCAGCACTTTCTCTTGTACCAAGTGTTCTTACCTGATATAAGGTTCGACAAACGCGGGTGTGAAGAAGCGCTTTCTCTTGTATCGAGTGTTGAGATGCCAGGGGATCGGGTGTTCTCTGAAGCGATACCTAGGGGAAGACCAAGGAAGCGGTTTAGACATGGGAGACGGCGAGATGTGTGTGTGTGTGTGTGTGTGTGTGTGTATGTGAGTGAGTGAGTGAGCGAGATGATGGAATGTTATTCTCACCAGATGACCTGTCCAAAGACATTGCGTCTCCAGGCTCCGGGCCGTCCCCTGTCCTGACCAGTGATGAGCAGCCTCAGTGCCCCCTCCCTCTCCTGCACCACCGAGTCCAGCCTGGTCATCGAGCGCTCCACCTGACCACAGCAAGAAAGGCCGGTCACACACACACACACACTCTTTAGGACATTTCTGAAGGACTGGTCTGCTTACTGAACTCTAGCAACCCTGATAATGTGAGAGAAGTGTGTGTGTGTGTGTGTACCTTCTTGAGCCTCTCTGGACTGGGCATGGGCAATCGCTGCCTCTTGGACTCCTGCTCAGTGGTCATCAGCATGTTTTTCTCTTTCAGCAGAACATACCTGCACCACACACACACTTCCGTTAGAACATAATTTAATCTCTGGCAATAATATACAGATCCTCCGCATCCTGTGCCTACTGGCCTCTCTGGTGATGGCGCACTGACGTACCAGAGTTTGTGTAAGTCCTGGTTGCTTTTGGCCCTTAACTGTTTAGCAGTCCATGGAGCACCTGAGGATGAATCACAGTCAATATACAGTACCTACAGCTGGGCACACAAGCCCGACCGTGTTCAGAATAACACACATTTTAGTAATATTATAAAACTATTCTACATCAATTCACGTCGTGAGCAAATGGTTATTCCTGGTCAGCATCAATAGTCTGGCCCTGCTGATATGACTCCAAGCCAACATGCGTACCAGACTTGACAGTGGCTTCACCCCAGTTCTCCGGCAGGTCGAAAAACTCCTCAAGGCCCCTCTGGTGATGTGACGTATGGAAAAGTCTGCAGTGCACGGGCCGCGTTGCTAGAGAGAATGAGTTCAATCTGAAATAGGGAAGCCGACATTTACTAAGGGCTCCACCTGAGAGATATAATTATATTTGTTATTATAACAAAGATCTTTGATTACTGCCCGGCTTCAACCCCCTCTGTTTATAACATTCACACTGAACATCTATGCTAATGTGATGCTAACAACAAGCTAGTTTCATATCATTGAACGACGCATCAGACTGACTCGAACAAAAACAACTATGAGCCATTACCTGTTTACCTGCTGACTAATACATCTAAACGAAGAATATTCTGTCTGCTTTAGAGTTGAAGATACTGACACACAACGCTGAAACTGCCTGCATAATCCTGCAATGCGCCCTGCAGAGGTCGCAGCCATTTTGAAACTGACCAGGTGCCGACGACTTCCTTTTTACCCAGGATGCACCTCTATTGTTTTAATTTTTTTTTCTTGGGCACTTTTTTGTGTGACATCTTTTAGAGGTCTTTCCAAAGACGTACACGTATTTATGTGTATATAAGACAGAGTGTCAGTTCTGAGATGTAAGACATGATGAAAAAGCTTGCTTAAGTCTTTTTATTTTTCCCACAGTTACGATGGTGTTTTGAGCGTCACAGATAACATAAGAACCAATCATATCGCCTCTTTGGCGGAAGTGAGCTTACAGTAGCGATGGTGGGCATGAGCGTCCTGCGGTCTGCTGCTGCCTTAGCAGCCAGACTGAATCCTTTAAAACGCGGCGTTCCCGTTGGGACTTTACTTTCTGGCTCAGCTTTACGCACAGAAAAGGGTGAGTAGCGCATATATATTCAACTACAGTTGAAGCGGTTGCAGTGGAGGTTTGTTTTGATCGTGACCTTGTCAGTCCTCCGAGTTGGAGAAGCGTTAGCAAGGTGCTAGCGCTAATGTGTAATGCAAAGGCAAAGGAGCTAGCAGCCTCTACTTACCTTTAAGTTAGTAGACTGATTGCCAGTCAACTGACCTAGAAACTAATTACTGATCAGAAGAACTAGATTTGGAGTCCAACGATCGTGTTATTTAAAGAGGTCATCACGACAAAATACGTTAACTTGTACCTTTTATCGACAGTCACCAACAGTTCATATGAGATGAACTTGACGGTGGGCAACTTATCCACAATTGTTCATTGTTAGCCGGGAAAATAACATCAACCTACGAGTAACGGCTGTTTGTTGTATGTTGGACTGATGTCTGCCAGTGAATGAGCATAATCCAAACACAACTTAACTTCTTTACAATGTGGATTTCTCTTCCAGCGGTGGTCCGCTATGGGAGTCACGGGAAACGGATGTTCATCATCAAACCCTCCGACTACTACGACAGAAGATTCCTGCGTCTCTTGGTAGAGTAGGATCGAGTGTCTCTGGCAAAATTAACGTTACAGTTTATCTTGTTTGGCTTGTATGACATTCTCTCCAATCTCTTTCTTGTAAACATCTGTCCACGATAGTTAACTGGGTGATTTATGATGACCAATGATCACCGTTTTCAGATCACCTTGCTTGGTCTGTCATCATAAGGTTTTCAAATGTTTTGTCTTTGGATTATACTTCTTTTTCAGGCATATTATACCCTGCTGACCGGTGTACCTCTTGCAGTTTTAGTGACTTTTGTGAATTTGTTTATTGGTGAGTTGCCGTTGCTGTATGTCCACCTGCGCACCAATAATACTACTCCTGCTCAGACATGAATAAAACATTTGCATCAGTAACAATTAGAAGATTGATATTCAGTTATCTTGTATTTTACAACATTTCATTTGTACAGTATTTGTTGATTATTTTTTATTTTTTTATTTTTTTTTTAAGGAGATGCGGAGTTGGCTGAGATTCCTGAGGGTTATGAACCTGAGCACTGGGAGTACTACAAGGTACAGCGTAAATTACGACTAAATGCAAGTGATTTATTTGACGCGTAGTTTATACAGATGTTGAGTGCTAAGAACTCACAGCCACACTATATACATATGTGTGTTTGTGTGTATACATATGTATGTAGGGGATAATGAACGACACAGCATGCGTATATCGGTGAATATTGCACATTTGTGGTGGTGTTGAGGCCTTTACACCTCGATAAGTGCAATATTAACTGATACATGCACGCCATGGAGTTCATTGTCCCCCTTATATCACTGTTACCATGACTGTACTACGTAGTTTTGCTACATAGTTTTGTTAATTTACACGTTTTGATAGCTGAGGCTCATCTGCAGAACTGCTTCTTTCCGCCGCACATCAATTCATTCAAAACTTACTGGAATAAACTGCTGTGTTACTAGTTCTAAATGGATGGTTGCTATGATCAAAAGTGGGTCAAAAGTGCAAGTGTAACACGTCCAGAAAAGTGGAAATACTTCATAGGTGTGTTGCTTTCTGAAAGTAATGCATATTCTAAATAATACAATAGGAAATTTGATCAAACAGCAGAATAAGTACACACACACACACACACACACACACACACACAGTTTTGATGTTATGTTCTCCAGGATCTCAGTCCTGATGTCATGTGGAGGACTGGGAAGTTAACAGGTTTGATTGCCATGGCAACATATCTCTACAGTAACTAAGCTCTCTCCTCCTGCAGCACCCCATCACCAGGTGGATAGCGCGGAACATTCTGGATGACCCAGCCAAAGACTACGAGAAGATGATGGCCCTGGTCCACATGGAGCAAGAGAAGGCAGAGATGAGGTCAATTAGTAATATTGTTATTATTATTATGATCTACTCTTTCGGTCTCTGCATTGATGCAAATTGTAATTTAGTGAAAAGCACACGGTGAGGTGAAGCACACACTGACCCAGAGCAGTCGGCCGCCTTCTACAGTGGCGCCGAGGAGCAGTGTGAGGTTAGGGGCCTTGCTCAAGGGTACTTCAGCCATGGTCTACTGGTTAGGGATCGAACTGTCAACCCGTTTCAAGCCCAAAGCCCTAACCAGTAGGCCACGGCTTCCCCCTAAGTAGAACAACCTGGAACACAAACACACATACACACACAGAGGCACAGGCACACACAGCCCAGGCTGCCAGTCAGCTGGCGCACACACACACACACACACACACACACGCATGCACGCACAGGCACAGGCACACAGGCCATAGATGAGAGTGTATGAATGAAAAGGTTCCTGAGCCATAGATGAGAGTGTATGAATGAAAAGGTTCCTGAGCCATAGATGATGTATGAATGAAAAGGTTCCTGAGCTATAGATGAGAGTGTATGAATGAAAAGGTTCCTGAGCCATAGATGAGAGTGTATGGATGAAAAGGTTCCTGAGCCATAGATGATGTATGAATGAAAAGGTTCCTGAGCTATAGATGAGAGTGTATGAATGAAAAGGTTCCTGAGCCATAGATGAGAGTGTATGGATGAAAAGGTTCCTGAGCCATAGGTGATGTATGAATGCGACTTCACCAGGATTTTGACTCTCTGCCGTGTTCAAGCGTGACTCTGGTGCTTAGGCAATGAAGGGTCTTTCCAGCATGTGCTTGGGTCAACCTTTTGTGGAAAAGCCAAATTAAGTGTAGCTGGGATTTTAAGTTTGACTGCCGAATGAAGTGGTTTTCGGTGACCATGCCAGCGCCCCGTGGCCAGACGGATCCAAATCACAGTTTTTAAAATACAAAAGAGGCTCCTCATAGCGTGACGCCTTGGTCATAGTATTACTCAGTTCAGGTCCATTCAGTTCAATTCAATTCGATTTGTACAGCGCCTTTTCCAATAGTCGTGTCTCATGGCGCTGTACAGCAAGGAGCACCCAAGAGCAACAGGGGCAGGAAAAACTCCCTTGTGGTATTTAGTCTAGAAAGAAACCTTGGGCAGATCCACGGTCCAATCATCAGGGTCCCTACACATGAAGTCTAGCACTGAGACCAGACACACACAGTGTGTGTGAGGTTGACTGGTGAGGTAGATTATGCTTATTGCTGTGTGTGTGTGTGTGTGTGTGTGTGTGTGTGTGTGTGTGTGTGTGTGTGTGTGTGTGTGTGTGTGTGTGTGTGTGTGTGTGTGTGTGTGTGTGTGTGTGTGTGTGTGGTGTGTGTGTGTGAGAGAGAGAGAGAGATTGACTGGTGGAGCAGACTATGATTGTGTGTGTGTGTGTGTGTTTGTGTAAGGTTGATTGATGAAGCGCACTATAATTTTGTGTGTGTGTGTGTGAGAGAGAGAGAGAGAGAGAGAGAGAGCGAGCACAGAGAGAGATTGACTCGTGACTCAGACTATTGTGTGTGTGTTTGTGTTTGTGTGTAGGCTCATGCAGCTGGAGGTGAGGAGGCACATGCGTCAGAAAGGTGACGGGGCATGGTACCACTATGAGACCCTGGACAAGGCCAATATTGATAACAGCCCCAAGGCCACGCCTGACAACTGAGCCCCGCCCACTGGCCGTAAACTGTCCAATGAATACAAATGTTGATACTGCAAATAATATGTGATTATTTTCCTGTCTGCATCAGTAAAGTGTGTGTCCACTATTTAAACAGCTTCTCTTGTCAATTCATTTCACTTATACTCATCAAGCCTCACTCGCGACAGATGAGTGTTTCGCCCTTGTGATTGATAGGTACTTCATACTTACGACAGACGAGCACTTTAGACTTTTGTTTACCTGCCTGCGAGACTTGGCCCTCCATCTGTGTTCTAGAAGCTTCACTCAGTGTTTGGGTGGCCTGGCTGAACTGCCTTAAGCATGCAGATGGGGAGGAGAGGATGAGGATGTTTACACGTTCCATTGCATGGCTGACTGCAGCTACAGTGCCCAGCATGGATGAGTACACCCCCTTTGAAAAGTAACAGTTTAAACAATATGTCCATGACATTTTTGCAGACTAAGTTTAATATCACATCTGCATAACATACAACACAAAAGTTTACGTAATAATATAACTTAGATTGCATATTTTTCAGTTTTACAAGTGTTCACAGTTTTAGAAGTGAGGGAGACCAGTTTTGTATGTGTGTGTGTGTGTATGTGTGAGGGGACCAGTCATAGCTTTGGCTTGGTGTAAAGACTCTCCTCACTGCACATGTCAGAAACTGGAGAACGTGGAGTTTGATGGCGCTCATGGAAACATCACTGCCAAAGGGATGAGATGAGATTAGTCAGAGGTGTCACCAGGGGCGGGGAGAAAGTCTTGGCACCTGCTGGAGCAGTGCGCTAAACCCCTGCTAGAGGGCGCCACCGGCGACGGGAGTCTGATGCACAAAACAAACCTGTTTGGGTTTGACATGATTATTAAACTTACAAAGTAAGTTGCTGAGGAAATAGGCTGACTAAGTGTGGACTGCAATGACAACTTTTTGTGATTACCTTTTTATTGAGTTTTGTAGGTAAACAGAAGGAAAACTGTACTTAATGCACAAACATGACTGTCATCACATTATCAAACAGAAGTCAAAAGAAGGGCAAAACGGCTGTACGCCACATTACATAAAATTAAAAAGAGGTTGAGGATGGACACCATTAAGTAAGTAAGAAAACAAACAGGAAAATTTTGAAAGAAAATTACAGACACACTACAATGACAACAAGCTCGAAGCTCAAATGCAAAAACTGTTTGGGGCGACTTTGACTCCCGAGAAATTAGACGGTTGCGTTTAAATGCGCATTTTTGTCAAGTATTCCAGAGGGAAAGAGGCCCAGAGCTCCAGGCTGGCCTGTCCATCGCTCCACGTGCTTATAAAGGCCAACCCACTGGTTGCTTTCAGTTCTTTCAGCTGCGCAGAACTGATTTTTCAGTCAGTTGAACGTTAAAACATAAAACGTCGATGTTAGCCCTACGAATCCGTCCTCTTGTGTTTTCGCACGGCAAAGAGAAGAGCAGAGCCTTGTTTTGCTATTCAAGTGAGGCTGTCACGGGCTGTCAACATCGCGGGGCGTTGGAGGCGCACGGACCACGGAGACGGAGGCAATCTATGCGCTTCCTCTGTTTCCATCCAGCGCCGTTGATGGAGGAACCAATGACCAGACTGTATGCTATTGCGCTGAGGTGAAATCGATTTCAATTGGCGCCCCTGAAAATGACAACATGAGGGTCACTACCCGACATCCCCCCTTTGTGTTTGCTGTCCCTCCCCTATGTTTTGATCGTCACATCCCCCTGATCCTGGAGGAATGTCGGAGCTGTATGATTTAAAAATAGTAGCAACCAGCTCGTCTCTGCACTGACAGTCAGCGCGGCGAACTCTCGCACCACTGTGGAGCGAGACACCGGAATCCGAAGATGGCCACAGATCTGGGAGAGCTCCTGGTTCCGTACATGCCCACCATCCGAGTGCCTAGAACCGGAGACAGAGTCTACAAGAGCGAATGCGCCTTTTCCTACGACTCCCCTGTAAGTAGCCTGGTTCTGTGTGGTGGGGTTCTGTCGGGAGTTGCTTTAAAAACGGGTCGGTCCCAGCACCGAGACTGCCTCGCACACGTGAAGTGCTGCGCAACCAGCGGAGAGGATATCGTCGCTGCCTTGGTCACTGTTTACGTGAACTCGAGCGATGTGTGTGGAAATAATTCCACGAATCCGCTGTTAGATAAGGGACTGGCAGTGGTGTTTGTCAGCAGTTTGGTCGCGGCCGGTCATAATTTGGTTAAAAGTCATAATTGGTGTGTGCAGCTGATGGCTCTTCTCTAGTAACCTAAATATATATATATAAAATGCAGCCTGGTCACTTCCAAATACTGGTGGGAGAGACGTTTCTGGAGGGCCTGGCAAGCAACAGTCTGCCACTACAGTAAGGACGTATTACAAATTCCTGTGTCTCGGACGTGTGTTACAAATTCCAGTCTGTGTCTTACTGTAACAGCTCCTAAAAGTAACCGAGGTGTAGCCTCAGTGCGTGTCGCCAGGCCCGGTCACTGGTCCCGGAGGCGGTCGGCTAACGGGCCTGTAAGAATCCAGGTCAAGAGGCTGTTTGACCTGTTGAAGTTTTGCCACATGAACATCTACAGTAAACTCGAGTTTTGGCCTTGGAGGGTAAATATCTGCGTTCACATTGAATTGAGGTGACATCGCGTCGCTCGGGCCACAGCTCCTCCGATGAAACAATTTAAAAGGTGACTCAGCTGTTTGGAGTCCGTCGTGTCACACCGAGGCGGGTTATTTTTAACCCCGCGCTGCAAAAGCTCGTGTGACACTCTTGTCCACTTTAAGGTTTGTCAGAGGCCGAACCCCGCACGGATATAGGGCGAGCATGCAGTGTAAGTGGGCTTCACGTCTTGGCATACTGCGATAAAGACCTGTGCAGCCTCTGGCCTCATTCCTGGGACGTGGGACCATTGTGTGGTGCCGGCTGTGTGGCTGACCGCTTTTGAGCAGTGAGAGTCGCCAAGGCGGGTTGTTTTACTGTTGCAGTCATGCAGTCAGGTCTGTCTGACCTCCATGATTTTAGGTTAATATGGCTTAACAGGCTGTGTTTAAAATTAATATGATAACATTTATGTTATAAATGTATGGGCTGTTGTTTGTATTATGAATAAAATATTTATTGTTATTTATCTGAACTCACTAAGCGCCATGGGATACTGCCCTACATGGTGCTGTGCTGTTTAAGAGGATACTTGGCTTGACAATATGCAATGGCGTCTTCTAGTTTTTACAGAATAAAGGTCAAGCTCTTTTCCTGAATAACTGACTGACTGACTGTGTGTGTGTGTGTGTGTGTGTGTGTGTGTGTGTGTGTAGGAGTCAGAAGGCGGTCTCTATGTGTGTTTGAACACATTCCTCGGCTTTGGCAGAGAGCACGTGGAGAGACATTACCGCAAAACTGGACAGAGTGTTTACATGCACCTCAAACGCACAGTTAAGGAGGTAAGCACAACACACACACACACACACACACACACACACACACACACACACACACTCACTCACACAAACAAACACACACACACACACACACACACCTGTGTCATGTGTACACACCTGTGCGCAATGGCAGGGAGCACCTGAGAGATTGATTGACTCTTCTCTTCTCTTTTGGATTTGACTTGACTGTGTGGGATCAGCTTGGTTACACATGTGAAGCCTTGTGTGTGTGTGTGTGTGTGTGTGAGAGAGAGAGAATCATCACTGAATCACTGAACTGCTGGTCCTCCCAGCCAAACAAGCCATACATCACGACATCAGTATCAAGATCGACTCCCTGTCTGTTTCTCCCACTAAAGTGGCAAGAAACCTAGGTGTCATGATCGATGACCAACTGACCTTTGCAGATCACGTTGCCTCTGTGGCTCGGTCGTGCCGTTTTTCCCTATTCAACATAAGGAAGATCAGGCCGTACCTAACCCAACATGCAACCCAGCTCCTGGTTCAGACCCTGGTTATCTCTCGTCTTGACTACTGCAATGTCCTCCTATCAGGCCTACCAGCCTGTGCGGTGAGACCGCTACAGATGATCCAGAATGCAGCTGCACGTCTGGTCTTTAACCAGCCAAAAAGGGCACATGTCACACCTCTGTTCATTGAACTTCACTGGTTGCCCTTGGCTGCTCGCATTAAATTCAAGGCATTTATGGTGGCCTACAGGTTGAATGATGGCTCTGCTCCCATCTACCTGAATACTCTTCTAAAGCCCTATGTCACCCGCCGACCGCTACGCTCCTCTAAGGAACGTTATGTAGCACGGCGAACACCTTGTGCGGGTCAATCCAGACTCTTCTCATATCTGGTTCCGCACTGGTGGAATGACCTTCCAAGTGCTACTAGATCAACTGATACCCTCTCCACCTTCAAGAAACTCGTGAAGACCCAGCTCTTCCAAGAATATCTCCTGGCGTAAATTTTGAGAATGCACTTAATAATTTAATTTCTCTACACTGTGTTACACTGTTGCACTTTCAACTTATAAAAAGCGTCTGCTAAATGCCTAAATGTAAATGTAAATGCAAATCATCATGAGAGCGTGGTGTGTGAAAATCATTGTGTTTGAGAGAATCATTTTGTCTGTGTGTGTGTGTTAGAATTAGCATGAATGTTTAAGGGAATTCTCATGTGTGTGTGTTTGTCAATGATTGTGAGTGTGTGTGAGAATCCTCCTTGAGTGCACCTGACCTCCCCCACTGAGTGGAGACCTGCGCTCAGGTGCCTACTGACAACATTCCCTCCCATAAAGCTTTCAGTCACTGTGGGTTGACCACACACACACACACATACACAAACACAAACATACACACATACTCACACACACACACATATAAACAAACACAAACACACACACACACAGACACACTGAAACCAGGACAGGGTGTCTATGCGGTCTGCGTATTTTTCATCACCATCTCAATATATTTGTGTTTCCCATTTGTGCTTTTGGGTCTTTACATTTGAGCTTAGTCTAATATATATATAACATTTGGGTCTACATATTTCAGCTTAGTCTAATATATATATATATAACATTTGGGTCTTTACATCTGAGCTTAGTCTAATATATATATAACATTTGGGTCTACATATTTCAGCTTAGTCTAATATATATATATATAACATTTGGGTCTACACATTTGAGCTTAGTCTAATATGTATATATAACATTTGGGTCTTTACATTTGAGCTTAGTCTAATATATATATAACATTTGGGTCTACATATTTGAACATAGTCTAATATATATATATATATATATATATATATATATATATAACATTTGGGTCTACACATTTGAGCTTAGTCTAATATATATATATATAACATTTGGGTCTACATGTTTGAACTTAGTCTAATATATATATATATATAACATTTGGGTCTACATATTTGAACTTAGTCTAATATATATATATATAACATTTGGGTCTACATGTTTGAGCTTAGTCTAATATATATATATATAACATTTGGCTCTACACATTTGAGCTTAGTCTAATGTATATATAACATTTGGGTCTACATGTTTGAACTTAGTCTGATAGATATATATATATAACATTTGGGTCTTTACATTTGAGCTTAGTCTAATATATATATAATATTTGGGTCTTTACATTTGAGCTTAGTCTAATATATATATATAACATTTGGATCTTTACATTTGAGCTTAGTCTAATATATATATAACATTTGGGTCTTTACATTTGAGCTTAGTCTAATATATATATAAATATATATATATATATATATATATATATATATATAACATTTGGATCTACATGTTTGAACTTAGTCTAATATATATATATATATAACATTTGGGTCTACATGTTTGAGCTTAGTCTAATATATATAACATTTGGGTCTACATGTTTGAACTTAGTCTAATATATATATATATATAACATTTGGGTCTACATGTTTGAACTTAGTCTAATATATATATAGCAGGACCTAAGTTGGAGTTGATAGCCTATCAGAGTGACGCTGACAGCATTTTCCGTCTTTTACCTCAGTTGATCCAGGTTGATATTAGCAGTCCGTCCTACATTAGACATTCTCTTATAGTAGCTAGTAGGGTCTGCTCGAGTCAACTTCCTGAAGTGATCATTGTCTGCGGTAGCCTTCATACTGAATTAGTGAAGTTCACGAAACGTGTAGTTAGAATTAGCATGAATGTTTAAGGGAATTCTCATGTGTGTGTGTTTGTCAATGATTGTGAGTGTGTGTGAGAATCCTCCTTGAGTGCACCTGACCTCCCCCACTGAGTGGAGACCTGCGCTCAGGTGCCTACTGACAACATTCCCTCCCATAAAGCTTTCAGTCACTGTGGGTTGACCACACACACACACACATACACAAACACAAACATACACACATACTCACACACACACACATATAAACAAACACAAACACACACACACACAGACACACTGAAACCAGGACAGGGTGTCTATGCGGTCTGCGTATTTTTCATCACCATCTCAATATATTTGTGTTTCCCATTTGTGCTTTTGGGTCTTTACATTTGAGCTTAGTCTAATATATATATAACATTTGGGTCTACATATTTCAGCTTAGTCTAATATATATATATATAACATTTGGGTCTTTACATCTGAGCTTAGTCTAATATATATATAACATTTGGGTCTACATATTTCAGCTTAGTCTAATATATATATATATAACATTTGGGTCTACACATTTGAGCTTAGTCTAATATGTATATATAACATTTGGGTCTTTACATTTGAGCTTAGTCTAATATATATATAACATTTGGGTCTACATATTTGAACATAGTCTAATATATATATATATATATATATATATATATATATATATATATATATATATATATATATATAACATTTGGGTCTACACATTTGAGCTTAGTCT